>JAWPHD010022320.1:0-25463 GCA_037043455.1 Cyrtodaria siliqua
TGAAATGTAGTAGAGAGGGGGAGGGGGTAGTAGAGGGGGTAGGGTGTGGGCGGGGTAGGGTACGCGCTGTCTGCCTGTGTTTAGGATATAAGTAGAAAAGAATGGGTTGTCAATGTTCAATATATCATCCAGATACCGAGAGGTGTCATTAAAGGCTTCAATAACATATGCCTGGGTATATTGTGAAAGACCCAACATGAAATCTCTTTCATGGCAATATAAAAACAAATCTGCAACAGGTGCACAGTGCGACTCTTTACTTTTATGAAGATTATTTAAAGGAGAATGTATATACATGTACTTATGTTTTAGTGGTGAATTTAAAACTCAGTATGTACAGTATTGGACTCTCAAACTACTGATGCTTAAATTATTCTTTTATTTTTATTTTAAACTGGTAGACAAGATTAATAAGAACAGTGAAGTAAGAAGAGACTTCTCTGTAGAAGAGACTTCTCTGATTTTTAAGAGAAAAGCCAAAAATAATGAGATTTTTTATCTTTAAACAGCTTTTAATACAACTTCTTATGTTGATTTTTTATATTTTGAATGAATTCTCATCAAAACCAATGAATAAATGAGAGAGGAGATAGAAGGAAAAGTTAAGTTGCCACGTGATATTTTGGCTTCTTCATTGGTTCTGATAGGAAGTTTCCCATCTGTTTATTAATATGTCTGTGGTCATTTAAAAAAAATCTAATTGCACATGCACCAAGCTTGAAAATAGCTCATCCGAAAATAAATCAAGCGCAATTTTATGAAATACGCTTGAAATGTACCCATACGAAATGTCCTTACAAGACCATCGCGTTAGGAGTTCTTTGCAATAAAGGTCAATAAATACTAAAGCGGTCCCTTGGAAGCAACAAACACAAACAAGGGAGAAAAGCGACTCAGTTTTATTGAGTTTGTTCATTCTCGATTTTGCCATTATCAAATCTCGCTCTCGTTTTTCGCGAGATTTCGAGTTCGGGGTGTCTCAACACTAACACTGTATAGTGAATATACAGTGTTTATTTGTTTTACACCCATTTTAGAGCGTATCGTGCAAAAATATCATGCGAGTGCTGTTTCTAGTTGTGTTAGTAATACAAAATGTCAGAATATTGACCTTTTCTGGGTAAAATGGCTTTTTTATTGCCATTATAATGATACCTTAAAACCGAAAGTAGGTAGATGTGCGTTACTCAAAGATCAGAATCCTCGTGTTTCATAAATTATTTAAAGTAAATAACTTTACTTATTACACTTAATTATATTCCACAAGCGAATATGTATCGCAAAAGTATTTTACTGTTGATAATTGTTACAGCATAGATAAAATAATTCTGCAAAATATTTTTAATTCCATTCATAAATCATAGGACCTACATATAGCCATGCCAAAAACAAGTAATTGAACAGTCGCTTATGTTGGGTTTTATTTGCATGTTGTTTATTCCAATCAAAAGATAAAGGGTTTGTCCAATAGTATTAATGCGATACCCCGTGGCTAATTGGCTGTCCGAAGCAGGATGTTTGTTTAGATCAAAGAGGCCATAAATCACAAACACTGGCTGCGCGTGGTGTGTTGACATCAGATATATACTATACTTGTGTCATATTTTAATTTGTGCATACGCCGAGGGTAAAAAAATAACTTCAGCTAACTGTTTTAATTTTCACTTTTATTTATAGTTTGCATTTGTGAAACTAAATACATTACAAATAGATTACGTTCAGTCGGATTTGTCAAAAAAAAAAGAAGTTGCTTGATTGTTATTTAAATCGAAATTATTTATTTAATGTCACATATTCCATCTGTCTTGCAGATAAACGAACTTTTAAATCAATTTAAGAAACACAATAATTATGATCTTCGAATAACGTCAGGAACATCGACAATATTAGGCTACCTACTTTCGGTTTCAAAATATCATCATAATTACAAATAAACACCACATTTAACACCGGCAAATTCAATATCTGACAGCTCATATTAATAACGTAACTACAAACAGCTTTCCCACGTTATACATAATACATGTATACATAAAATTGAAAATTAAAATAGTACACATATATATGATGTCAACACACCACGGGTAGCCAGTGTTTGTGATTTATGGCCTCTTCGATCTAAACAAACATCCTGCTTTGGATAGCCAAGTAGCCACGGGGTACCGCATTATTACTATTGGCGAAACCCTTTATCGTTTGATTGCAATAAACAACCTGCCATAAACTCAGGCAACTGTTCAATTAATTGATTTTGGCATAGCGATATCTATGTAGGTCCTATGATTTATGAAATATTATACTGTGGTAGGAATAACAATATATTGCAGAGTCCTGTTAATTGTTTTACATAATAATTGTCGTAACAATTACCAACAGTTAATGACTCTTTGCAATACATATTCGTTTGTGGAATATACTTTTATGAACATTATTTAAACGAGAATTTATATACTTATGTTAAGTAGTGAATTTAAAACTCAGCATGCACAGTATTGGACTCTCAAACTACTGGTAGAAAAGATTAATATAAAGATTAATATGAACCGTTCAAGTTTACAAGAAAGTTATATATATATATATAACTTGTTAAATGTAATTAAAATGCAGGGACTTACTTATTTAAGTGTAATTAAGTAAAGCTTAATTTACGAAACGTGAGGAGTATGCATGCTATTTGAGTAACCGTGGCGCACTTTTGTATCTACTTTCAGTTTCAAAGTATCATTATAATGGCAATAAAAAAGCCATTTTACCCAGAAAAGGTCAATAGTCTGACAGTTTATATTACTAACACACCTAGAAACAGCACTCGCATTATATTTTTGCATGATACGCTCTAAAATGTGTCTAAAACAAATAATCACTGTATATTCACTATACAGAGTTAGTGTTGAGACACCCCGAACTCGAAATCTCGCGAAAAACGAGAGCGAGATTTGATAATGGCAAAAGGGTGATTGTTCATAAGAGCAGGGAGTACGTTATAGGGAGGAGAAACGGGCTCGTTTTGCCGATTTATGTTGTCGCGCATGTGTTTCACTACTCCGTGAAAATGACTACTTCCGGTTGTTTCGCGAGTGTGTGAAAAACAGCAAATTCTTATAAATTATTACACTTACAAACTCAATAAAGGTGCTTAATGTAAACATAAGTATTATTTATTCACATTGTGTCCTCTGATACAGAGCGTGTATTTGTTTGCATGTTTAAAAGCACATTTTACCAGACGGTTC
The DNA here is from genome assembly GCA_037043455.1 of Cyrtodaria siliqua. Taxonomy (NCBI): domain Eukaryota; kingdom Metazoa; phylum Mollusca; class Bivalvia; order Adapedonta; family Hiatellidae; genus Cyrtodaria; species Cyrtodaria siliqua. The sequence goes on from JAWPHD010022320.1 coordinate 3,234, forward strand.
CGTGTAATAAAGATGGCGCCACTCTGCGCCAAATAAAAAATGGTGACAGTGTATAGCTATTGCAAACGAGATACGAGACTACGGATTATTTAGGCATTAATAATAACAAAAAGTGAATAGTAAACATATTTATCTTTGTCAAGAAGGTAATTTCATGATGGTGATTATAAAACAAAGCCTAAAAAGAGGTGATGAAAATGTGCCTTTTGAGATATCAGCTGAATTTTTTAATTTTATAGAATTAAAAATGGTGTGGAGCTATTGCAAACGAGATACGAAGTATGGGTTATATTAGGCATTAATAATAACAAAAAGTGAATAGTAGACATATTTATCTTTGTCAAGAAAGTAATTTCGTGATGTTGATTATAACAGAAAGCCGTTAAAAGGGGCTGTAAAAACTGCCTAATTTGAGATGTTGGCTGATATTTTAACTTTTCAAATGTAACGCGCTTACGATCGATTTACCTGTATCGATAAAATAGTAAATGGCGGCGTTCTAGCGCGACAACATAAATCGATAAACTAGAGCGTTTATGAACCCGTTTCTCCTCCCTATAACGTACTCCCTGATAAGAGCTAATATATGGTGCAAGACATATCACGCCCCCTATCACCGGCTCCAGCGGTATTCTACTTTAAAGCCACAAAGATCCTAAAGAGTAAGTAATAACACTACTGATTTGTAGTCGGTGCGACATTTTACAACCGCCACACAAAACTAAACAAACGCTAGTGTGAATGTCAATAAATACTGAAAAGTTGTAAGTACTTCCGGCTTTTCTGCATTGCTCTTATTCAAAATACTCTTTTGCTAGAGAAAAAACTGCTTTTTTGGCCTGTAACAATAATGTTTAGCGTTTTTTTACAAACTACCGTTGAGACAATTACACAATATGGACTTTAAATACAAAGAAGTTTGTGAATCACTTAATTCCTCGTCAGGTATGGAACTACTGTTTATAGACAGATGTTTGGTATCCCTGTGGGTACTAACTGCATCTCTTGTGTATGTAGGTCTATGTCAAACAAAAGATTCTTTTGGAAAGTTCAGTACACAAGGGAGCTATCCCCCTTTTTCTTAAACCATGCATTTTTGATAAAAACATAACATCTACAAACATTACCTCAATTTGTCCAAGACAATATTCTCTATACGTTGCTTTGAAGAAAATCACAGAAAAACACAACACCGATCGTGTAGGTAGCAGCTTTTGATTAACAAAAATCAAATTACATCAAATTACCTCCGTTTAAGGTTTCCATAGCATCCATAAAAGAGTTGTTGTACTGGTACTTATGCTTGTTGTTGAACAGAACAACACCCTACACAACACCTTACACAACGTCTGGGACCACAGCAAATGTCTTACCAAACAACAGATGCACTTTAGTGCATGCAATGACCTACTATATACAGGCTGATATGACCACGGACATTCCGTGATATTACTGGTCAGGCGTGTCAACATCGAGCAAATACATACACGGGTCGCTCTCACAAAACTACAACCAACCATACAGTACGGACCTACAGAGGCGTTATCCTGAACTATGGCTAGTCTGAAGCACCACTCTTAGGTAAGTTACCTTTACCTAATAGTAAACATAAAGGTCCTTATGGCCACAGTTGTGCTTGGCAAAATTTGGAACTGTTTTTAAAAAGGAATATTTAGTACTCCGTGAAGTGTGTCTAAAAACATCAAACATTGTTTAATTAAATATAACAAATTTGGTAATTTTTTTTATCATTTGCATGCATCATCAAAGAATTGTTTTGTTCAACTTAATAAGGTGAAAACTAATAAAACAATAGTTTGGAATCAAAAAGAAGGTAAACACTCGTAATGAAGCCTGCAATATTACCAGTCCGACTCCTATCAGACATGGTAAGAACCGTTCATGGGTATCCGGTGAAGAGCGGGAATTACAACCCGAGGTATAAGTATTTTTATTATCAGAACCGAGGCTCTGCCGAGGTTCCTATTAAAACACTTATACCGAGGGTTGAAATTCCCTATCTGAACCGAATACCCATGATAGATTATTTGTCTTGCATATCCGAGACATGTGCGTTGACGCCGCCAGCTACTCGCGTTCAGTGCATTTTCCTGCACACCGGTTATTGGTGCACGCGTGACTTTTATGTGTTATTTTATCTTTACACATAAAGATAAGACTCCATCCCCATGTAAGACGTAGATTTTAAGGATCTATCAAGGGTATCCGGTGAAGATAGGAAATTCCTACCCGAGGTATGTGTTTTATCGGAACCGAGGCTCTGCCGAGGTTCCGATCAAAACACATACCGAGGGTTGGAATTCCCTATCTGAACCGAATACCTATGATATATGCTTTTTCTTGTATATCAGAGACATTCCTTGCGTTGACGCCGCTGTCTCCCTGCATACCGGATGTTGGCGCGCATGAATTTTATCTCGACCTTAGGGTGAGATGGAAATATCTAGCCCCGGTAAAATGACGGATATCCTTGTCCGGTAAGCAAGAATTCCCTATCTGAACCGAATACCCATAATAGATCCGTTTTCTTGTATATCAGAGACATGTTGGACGCCTCCAGCTACTAACGTATTGCATGTTTTCCAGCATACCGGATGTTGGCGCGCAGGAATTTTATCTCGACCTTAGGGTCTAGCCCCGGTAAAATGACGGATATCCTTGTCCGGTAAGCAAGAATTCCCGATCTGAACCGAATACCCATAATAGATGATTTTCTTGCATTTTAGGTCATATACCACTATTGCATTTCCCATAGGCCTCCATTATAGCCTTTTGGCCTACAACTCCTTTTCCTATATCGGAATGAATGATAAAACCTAACTTTTTTTTAAAGAACTATCTTAGAGACACTCAAAAATGACCAGCAAATTGGGGATAATCTGATGCTTTCAGCCTCTAATAGTTCACTGAAGGTGGCCACCCCCAGAATGGCAGTAAAGAAATTTTACTTTTTGCAAATATACTCTCTGTAAAATTGTATCCATAAGAATGCAAAGTTCAGTCAAAATATCCTAAATCAACATGTTTTATGATGGAAACATAATATTTTGATGTTTTATGGGGATTTGTTATGATTTGTTTTTTTCAACCAATCAGAAGCCCCAAATCAATAATGGTATCTGACCATCAGAGACATGTTGTGTGTTGAGACCGCCAGCTACTGCATGTTTTCCTGCATACCGGATATTGATGCGCGTGCATTTTATCTCGACCCTTGGGTGAGATGGAAAAATCTAGCCCCGGTAAAATGAAGGATATCCTTGTCCGGTATGCAAGAAAGCCTTATCCGGTAATATGCAAAGCCTTATCCGGTATGCAAGAATAATCTATTTTTAGTCGGAGAGCAGGTTTATCTATTTATAGATTGTACACTAAGGAAGATAACTGTGCTTGTCCGAGGCTAAGTTAGAATTCAGCCGTAATGCCGTACCCTGAGTAGGCACATAGTTTCATTATAGTTTCATCATGATAACAATATCTTTAAACATTTGTTTTAAGTTTTTAAATAGTGTAGATTAGTATATAAGTAGACAAACAGAGCAAAAGGAAAGACAACATATAATAGGCACACATTATTGTCTATGATTTTCTACATTAATGTAAAATGCTAATTTATATTAGCTGATAGTCTTTATCCGGATTGAGTATAATAACTTAATTTGCTGTGACCAAATCATACTTACCTGGTACAGGGAATACCGTGATCATCCAGGCGGTTTCCCCAGGAAGAGGCCCTTCCATTGCACTTCGGTTGGGCTGACGCCTGCGATAGTCACAAATGTTGATTACTCGGGTACGCAATTTATTAGTGTGGGGGTCTGCGTTCGCGCTAACCCCTGAAATTCAAATGAAAGAGAGCTCTCAAAATCTAGTGATTTTTTTCATGACCGGATTGTACCTTACCAGTGGAATATAACGAATTGCGATTAAACTTTATCACATACTTTCCTATGTGTTGTTTTTGAATATACGATACGACATAACCTAGCTAGTCATATCTCAATCAGGATTTCGTTGCCGGGCAATAAAGCTTTATCACACGCGTGAAATATAGGGTGAAACATTGTCATATCACGGAAATAACCGAATGTTCATCTCGATCCTTTTACCTGAGTGATACGGAACTAAACAATTAGTTACGATTGTATACGATTTGTCACGGGTATGGTTCACAGTGTCTGAACGGAAGTGTACGCATTTCGGTAGTGTAGTTTGTTGAAGCGAAACAATGGAGTTCATCTCGAGGGGTCCTCAATCAAAACCACGATTTTTACCCAGTTATCATTAATTTACCACCAGGAGAGAAATGAGTGAGTATATTTGGACTATTATATTACGTGTTTAAAGTTTGACCATGAATTTATACGTGTTAATTTAAGTTTCATACCTGCACAACATTGGAAAACTGACATAATTGAATTCATCCACCTAATTCAAACATCAACTATCGATTTTTGCCATCAATTTGCACCAAATATTGGATGCAGGAACAAAGATGAATCATTATCAAGTTTAAAATGATATGATTTATAGTGCTTGCATAAACAAAAATATGAAAAGAAAACGTGCAAAGCGAAGTCTTCCAACAAAAAACTGTACCGGTATTGATTTTTATTTGTGTACCGGTATTGGAAAACCAAAACTAAAAAAACTGTACCGGTATTTGCTTTTAACCATATCCGTGCTTTCTCTCAAATATTGTTTGTAAAATATGTTAAATAGAAAACGTCCATTCTGTTTGTTCTTCAAATTGTATTAGTATTACCTAAAAATAAACTACATATATGAATTTGCAGCCGACTCATTTTCGATTCAATATTTGGCGTGAACTAGATGTTTACATCTTTATGATTTTCTACAGATGGAATAAATACTTCACTACAATAAAATTAGGTATTACTCAAATAATCATTTCCTACCTATAATAAAGCATTTTTATGTATTTTAGACAACAAGATGGACGGAAAGAAACAGTTTTACTGTTGCTACTGTGAGGTATATTGTCCATGATCTGGTTCGGAAATGGAAACTGTATGCTTGTTCATAAAGCCTGATAAAGTTGATTCCGTTAAACCAAGGTACGTGTCACGAATTTTGAATAAACAATAAAGATAGAAACATACAATGAGCCCGAGATGGACACTGCTTCGTCCTGTAAGGTTAATGATCTTCTAATTAACACTCGCACTGATGTGTTCATTATTTGTCAAATTGTTCAAAAGCAAGCTACAGGGGCAAAGTTTACACCGACGTGCCGTGATCCTTGCTTATTCAATTGTTTGATATGCTCCTGGCAATAACGTATAAGCAACATTTAAATAAAAATATGTTTTAATTTTACTTCAATGGGGTTTATCATCATTTCAGCGCATTTAATGATATGTACGAATTTTTTTTCGTGGTGTAGGCAGACAGCCCCGCACTCTCCTGGGTAAAACCGGTAGTGGGCTGTTCCTTCTTTGATTTTGGACTAGTCAACTGACTCTATTTGGGAATTTTTTGAATAAATTACGGATAATTACAGCGACAAAACAACCTGATCCGCCTGCAAGTTACTCGAATGCTGATCTAGTTTATACCGGTTACATAGATAATTGTATGCAATCTTAATAGTGCGAAGACTTAATGAAGAAAGTAAACTACATTTATATATGTTTGTTTAATTTTAACTGTTGTTCCAGGAATCATGTTTCTCAAGACGGGGGTCAAGAGGGCAAAATGTAAGCGTAAGAGAGGAGAAATAAGCCAACCCGCTATGTCAAGCAGGGGAGCCTGACCAGTTAGGCAGCATCATAGATGCGATGAGTCCAATATTTTACCACATGTTCGGCTTGGGATAAACATATCTGATGAACAATAAAGATAGAGTTAACGTTTTAATGTAAACAATAACAGTACACTTATATTGATGTTAAAAATGAACATAAAAACTTCATGTAAATTTATATTGTAGTTACACCAGTTTCGCACTGAGACCTCGGGCTAAGGACAGACGAAGGACAAAGAGTGAGCCCAATAGATCACCCAATAGATCACCCTTTGGCTAAGGTGATCTAAAAGCATACATTATCAACAATTTCATTTTATAAAACTTGAAAATCATAAATATATAAGACTGTCATGTAATTTTTAATGAAATGAACAAGAGAACACAGACAACTGTCTAAATATCTAAAGATGAATTAAATCATTTTACAAAAGCTGTCCATACTACTGTTTCAATGTAGTAATTTATACAGTGTATTTCTTGTTGTGGTACGTCATGCTAGATCGCCATTTGTATTTCTTGTTGCAGATTCTGCACGAGTATCGATGGCCGTCATGCACTACATTGATGTGATACCGTAATGCGTCCTTTCCTTGGAATGACTGGCCACAAGTGTTACATTCAAAAGTTACTCCGTTATGTTCGATGGCGCCATATGCTCGTCAAGGATTTTCTTATATTGATATTTTGCACCACACATTTTACAAACTAATTTGAAGACGTCAAAATGAGATGCCAAATGCCCTTTATAATGAGAAAGAACACTGAACCCACGACTACAAACCACACACGTGTTTGAAAATCTTTTTATACTCTCGATTGTCGGGATTTTTTAAACCAGTTTTTGATGATAATGTTTAACTACATTTGTCACAAACGTGCGTGGGTGTTTGTTATGGGTCAATCGTTTCGTCATTCCTTTGTTTTTGTATATTGTTATGCGTCTTGTTGAGACTGCTTTTGTATTTAGATACGAAACTGCCATCATCACACTGCTCTACAGTTTCTTCCACAAAAGATTCACCAACCGCCGATAACTCAAATGATTCATCCATCTACAAAAAAGAGAGAAATTATTCTAAGATGTCCTGCAAATCAAAATTATTCAAATAATAAGTGAACATGAAAACAGACTTAATCGACAGATTTTTTTTATAATTTCATTAATTTCTTGTTTTAAAGATGCGTAGCCGCTCGACATGTAATCAATATTTATTATACTGAACATGCGTATTATATAGGCATGAATGGCGTTTCCTACCGTATTCCGAAACAAAATGGACTGTGCAAATTTCATGAAAAAATTATAGTGGAATAATATTTAATATATATATATTCTTTTATATTGACTTCTCAGAGTATGCAGAATTTTGCAGGACTTTTATATCCATTTAACTGATGCATTGGACGTATGCTGATAAAAACTGTAGTACCGGTACAGTAAATAAAACCTCGGTTCACAATACCGGTACAGATTTGTAGCTGTACCCACTGCCGAAAATCACACTATTCGTCAAAGTTTTACTTTTTTTTCCAAGAAAAAAGACATTATTCGAGACCTATAATAATAAACTAAGGCACGATAATGATGCTACATGTAGTTTGTTGTTATTAAATAACAAATAAGGTGAAATGAAAGTAACGCCATCTTTTGTTTACACTAGTTTTCCGATGTTTATAAGCGAATATATCCTTAGATTTTGCACTGTCAGCCTTTACAAGTACTCATTGGTTAAGTAATTATTCTCGTTCGAACATAGCACAAGTGTTTATATTATAAATTTATTCATATAATGATAGAAAATGATCAAAATGTACGGACCTTCCATATGCTGCAGTGTTGTTCCACGATTCCGCATACTTCAATACCGAAATGGGTACACTTCCGTTCAGACACTGTGAGTGTTGTTCCTCGATTCAGTAAACTTCAATACCGGAATGGGTACACTTTCGTTCAGACACTGTGTGGTTTGTCGTTAACCGTGGTAGGTGTTTAAAAGAATTTCCCTACTGTTGATTGTTTAAAAATATATACTTACCTTGCATTGACCCAGATGTTAGAAATACTGCCTGGAAAATAGACCACATGTAATATATGTAAATTATTATTGATCAATGAGACATATCACTAAAGATAAAACATGAATTAACTTCATATGAAATGCTTATATTACAAAGAAAACAATTTTCGGCTTGAATGTTTTAAATATACAGTAAATTATGCTCAGGTTTATATTGCGGTAGAATAAAGGTTTATACTTTGGCATATCACTCCGCCGTCAAAACTTTAAAATAGGCACCACCAAATCGTCCCCATAGCGTTACAGAACAGCGACTTTCCAATATCACAGATCTTAACAAACCTACTTAAATAACCTATACTATATATCAAAATGTAGATAATAAGTCGTGTTTCTTTCGATTGTTTACATGTCAATCAACGGCCGGTAGTTGATGGTGTCACGGTGTTGAAGTTCTGTTGCTATTTTTTATTTTAGCTATGGTCACATGCGATCGCATACTACTTTCTTAGAAGTTGACAGAGGTCAATGTAATGGACTCTGGGAGAGATTGGTAACGACTACTCTTTAACTAATTGACAGATTTTCATGAAACTCACAGGAATGCTGATCTAGCTTTCAAAACCTATCAGTAGAGCTTCAATGTCATTAATCTCTTGTTGCTTCACGAAAACTTAACGTTGGTAATAAATTTCTTATTTCTTGGTATTTCTTCATCAAACTTTCAATATATACGTATAGCCCAAAATATTAAGCAATGATCTTTAAAGTATATGTGACCTTGACCTGGCTCTTAGTTGACAACATCGACATGACCAAACTGAAATATAAAGGTGAAGGTCATTATATGGGTTAAATACTCATTTTGTTCTTCAGAAAAACTTAACGTTGGCTATTACTTTCTCATTTCTTGATATTTCTTCATCAAACTTTCATATATACTTGTGATGACAACATCGACATGTCCATACTAAAATATACGGTCAATGTCAGACTGAATGTCACACTCATTGTTCTTTTCACGAAAACTTACTCAGGCCAGTTTGTCAAGGTCATTTATCTGGGTCAAAAAACCTTGTTATACCGACAAAGCACTGACATGCAACACACGTGTTCCGCGGAACACCCATCTAGTATTTGAAAGCGTTTTTCTCACAAACGCTTTCAAATACTAGATGTTCAGTTTTTTTTGACAGAAACTGGTAAATCAATATTAAAATGTTGACTTTTGCAACATTATGTATCCTTCAAACTGTCACATGGTGGTGAATAGTTTGTGTTCTAGTATTGGAATCCAATGATAAAGAACTTACAGCCCACACGATAATTGTTTAGCAATAAATTTCAAAGTAAATGTGTGACCTTGACGGTAGGGATCTGGCTTTTAGCTGCAACCCATTGTCTCATGGTGATGAACATTTGTGTTTAATATTACTAGAATCAAATGACAGATAGAGAAGTTATAGCTTCGACAAGAACTTTTAAGGAGTAACCTTCAACGTATGTGTGTGACCTTGACCTTGAAGGCACGGACCTGGATCTTAGTCGCTACACCTCGTCTTAAGATGGTTGAACACGATGGTTGACATTTGTTTATCAAATTATTGGAGGACTCCAATAAGTTATAGCCCGGACACACAATTTTAAGCAACAACAATCACAGAATACGTGTGATCTTGACCTTTTCTTAGTCGGGACCTTATTAGTAAGGACCTGGCTTTAAGTTGCGACACTTCATTTCAAGGTGGTAAACATTTGTGTATGATTTTATTGGAATCCCAATATCAGATTTAGAAGTTAAAGCACGGACATGGCATTTTAAGCAATTAATTTCAATAACTTTCAAAACATGTGTGTGACCTTGATCTTGAAGGTACAGGCCTGGCTCTTAGTCACAAGACATTGTCTTATGGTGGTGAAGACATTGTCTTATGGTGGTGAACATTTGTGTATAATATTGTTGGAATCCAATGATAAAGAAGTTAAAGCCCAGACAAGAACTTCATTCTTTAGTCGCGACACATCGTCCAATGGTGGTGGAGAATTGTATATTTCTGGAATCCAATGATGGATAAAGAAGATATAGCCCGGACACGAACAATGCCTTAATAACCTTCAAAGTATATGTGTGACCTTGACCTTGAAGGTAAGGCCCTTGCTTTTAGTCGCTATACATTGTTTCATGGTGGTGAACATTTCTATGCAGTAGTATTGGAATCCAATGATAGATAAAAAGGGTATAGCCCAAAATATTAAGCAATGATCTTTAAAGTATATGTGACCTTGACCTGGCTCTTAGTTGCGACACATCGTCCAATGTGGTGGACATTTGTGTGTAATATTGGAATCCAATGTTAGGTGTGTGACCTTGACCAGTCTCTTAGTCACGACACATCATCTCATGATGATGAACAATTGTGTATACTATTTCGGAAGTTCAGTGGTTGATAACAGTTATAGCCTGGAAACAATTTTGGACGGACATCCGTACGTACCCAATATTGTTAACTTAAGTGATCTTTTGGCTAAGTAAATGTGGTTGTTTCTTATTACGTGGGCCTCCGGTCACACCGGTAGGGGACTCCGGTCACACCGGTAGGGGACTAATAAACGAACTTTCCATGCTTTTTCAATGATCAGGTAGCGTCGAGCCAGTAAAATGGGTGCTTAGACCTATCTTATTTCCCAACGCATCCTGTCTTGAAGAAGCATAGAAAGCTTGCTTATTTACTGCAAACATACTACATGACTAATTAGCTCAGGTCACAGACCTAATAACAAATCAAATAACAAACGTATTGGATACTGTGAAATTTACCTAAACTTCACGTGGGACAAAGGGAAAAGTTCACAAAATGTACTCCAAACACTCGTATCTTAAAGAGTTTGATAGATATAAGTTTCGTTTATGCCAAAACCCATCACCAGTGTAATGCTACTTCTAATGATAGCAATTTCTTTACCATTTTAAATAAAAAAGGAGTTCATCGGAAACTTTTACTATGTCAAACCTTGATTTGTAAGGGAAAAGCGAAAAATAAGGAGATTTTTATCTTTAAACAGCTTTTTATACAACTTCTTACGTTGATATTTTTTTTTATTATACTCCCATTTTGATATTCATTATGAATATTTTGAATGAATTCTTATCAAAATCAATGTATAAATGAGAGCGGAGAGATTAAGGTGCCACGTGATATTTTGGCTTCTTCAATGGTTAAGTTTCCCATCTATTAATATGTCTGTGGTCATATTAATAAAAAAAAATCGAGTTGCACATGCACCAAGCTTGAAAATAGCTCAACCGAAAATAAATCGAGCGCAGTTGTGTGGAATACGGTTAAAATGTACGCATACGAAATGTTCTTACAAGTCAATGGCGTTAGGAGTTCTTTGAAATAAACGTCAATAAATACTAAAGCGGTCCCTTGGAAGCAACAAATACAGACAAGAAAGAAAAGTGACTCGGGTTTTATCGAATCTGATTAGGAGCCGACCATAAAACTTTTTATGCAAAAAGAAAAAAAAAAGAAAAAAGAAAAATGGTTCAGAACTTCTGAACAATGATTTATCACATAGCTTATGTCATGGAAGTGAAACATAACACCATTATATATTTACTGTAATCCACTGGGCACTGGTGGTATATGCAAATTATTACCAAATTACACAGCAAAAGTGGAAAATATTTAGGTAAGCCATATGATTTGCCTGGAATGTCAGGATACATTCAGAGTTTAATGTGTATTCTTTCAGGTAAACAATGCGATGCTAATTAAATATTAAACTAATTAGTAAAATGCATGTCAAACAAAGGTCTTCATGTTTAAAGGCCCCGTGTGGTTCCGGGGGCCCCGTTTGCTTACGGGGCAAAGAATGTGGCCACTGCAGATCCCGTTGGAGGAGAAGGCAGAGGGGTAGACCCCACTCACCCCCACCACCCCCCCCCCCCCCCCCCATTTATCATTTGTTGTTCATGCTCTTTCAAGGTCTTCATCATGACCCCTGCGTTGTTTCAGGTGCCATTTCGCTCATATCACTAGAGCAGTGGCAGAAAAACAACGTGGCTCCAGCGTTAATGGAGTCTCTACAATAGAATTTGCAGCAACTCTGCAGTTCAGGGTGAGAAGGTTCTAGGCCCGTTCTCCATATTTTATCTCGATGTACATGGAGGATGAGCCTGGCATGTTCATTCCTGTTAGGCGCCATGTAACCTTTCATGTGTTGGTGCGCCTTAAAATCCCAGTTCAATTCAATTCTTGTTTAAAGTGTCCTATTGTTTGTAACAGGAACGCGTAATTTAACTGGGGTGGTAAGACATTTTTCGATGTTACCGAGGTAAACTGACAACATCATAGAGAAACGTTCAGTTGTATCATCAACTTGTATGGGGGTCATAAGATAAATAGAATCTCACAATATCTTGCTCAAAAAAAAAAAGAAAAAAAAAAAGAAGAAAAAAATGCCTACCGACCTACCCTATTTTTTCAGAGCATGTAATAGGAAACACACCTATTTTCTTTTTTGGCCTAATACAAGGTGAACACCTATCACGCCCCCTAGCACCGGCTCAGGCGGTATTCTACTTTAAAGCCACAAATATTGGGCTTGATGATCCTAAAGAGTAAGTAATAACACTACTGATTTGTAGTCGGTGCGACTTTTTACAACCGCCACACAGAACTAAACAAACGCTAGTGTGAATGTCAATAAATACTGAAAAGTTGTAAGTACTTTCGGCTTTTCTGCATTTCTCTTATTCAAAATCCTTTTGCTAGAGAAAAAAATGCATTTTTCGCCTGTAACAATAATATTTAGCGTTTTTTTTTACCAACTACCGTTGAGACAATTACACAATATGGACTTACAAAGAAGTTTTTGAATCCTTTATTTCCTCGTCAGGTATGATACTACTGTTTATCCGGGCTGATAATTAAAGCCCTGTGTTTATAGACAAATTTTTGTGTGTACTAAGTGCATCTCTTGTGTATGTAGGTCTATGTCCAAACAAAATATTTTTTGAAAAGTTCAGTACACAAGGGAGCTATCCCCCTTTTTCTTAAACCATGCATTTTTGGTAAAAACACATAACATCTACAAACATTACCTCAATTTGTCCAAGACAATATTCTTTATACGTTGCTTTCGAAAAAAATCACAGAAAAATACAACACCGATCGTGTAGGTAGCAGCTTTTGATTAACAAAAATCAAATTACATCAAATTACCTCCGTTTAAGGTTTCCATAGCATCCATAAAAGAGTTGTTGTACTGGTACTTATGCTTGTTGTTGAGCAGAACAACCCCTTACACAACACCTTACACAACACCTTACACAACGTCTGGGACCACAGCAAATGTCTTACAAAACAACACCTTACACAACGTCTGGGACCACAGCAAATGTCTTACAAAACAACACCTTACACAACGTCTGGGACCACAGCAAATGTCTTACAAAACAACACCTTACAAAACGTCTGGGACCACAGCAAATGTCTTACAAAACAACACCTTACACAACGTCTGGGACCACAGCAAATGTCTTACAAAACAACACCTTACACAACGTCTGGGACCACAGCAAATGTCTTACCAAACAACACCACTTTAGTGCAATGACCTACTATATACAGGCTGATATGACCACGGACATTCCGTGATATTACTGGCCAGGCGTGTCAACATCGGGCAAATACACACACGGGTCGCTCTGACAAAACTACAACCAACCATACAGTACCGACCCACACAGACGTTATCCTGAACTATGGCTAGTTTGGAGCACCACTCTTAGGTAAGTTACCTTTACCTAATAGTAAACATATAGGCCCTTATGGCCTGTATAACAGTAGTGCTTGGCAAAATTTGAAACTGTTTTTAAAGCTGTACAGTCCCTATTTTAACTGGTAATAACTCATGAATATGAATGAGTCACGTGTGAAGTAGTTTTAAATCGACGAACACCCCAAAAGTCGGTATATAAGGAGAAATTGATACGTAAAATTTCACATTTTTATTAGCTCGACTATTCGAAGAATAAGAGAGCTTATGTAATCACTCCGGGGTCGGCGTCGGCGTTGGCGTCCCACATCAAGGTTTGCGTGTAAGCTGTGTTTACAAGTCTATATCTCCTATATTTCTTATCCTACCACAACCAAATTTGTGCTTGGGCTTCCTTGTAGCATTATCTTAAGGGCTGCATAAGCAATTTTGGTTCCTGTAACCCATGTGCTCCCATGGAACGCAAATTATGATAGCCCATAAAATGTGCCTCATTTCACATCAAATTTTGCGTGTAAGCTGTGTTTACAAGTCTATATCTCTTACAATTCTTGCCCTAGCACAACCAAATTTGGCCATTAGCTTCCTTATAGCATTATCTTAAGGGCTGCTTAAGTAATTTGGGTTCCTGTAACCCCTGGGCTCCCATGGAACCCAAATTCTGAAAGCCGTTAAAATATGTCTGTTTCACATCAAATTTTGCGTGTAAGCTGTGTTTACAGGTCTATATCTTTTACATTTTTTGTCCTAGCTGAACTAAATTTTGGAATTGGTTTCCTTATAGTATGTTGTAAAGGGCTGGATAAGTGATTTTGTCTTCTGCAAATTCTGAGCTCCCAAGGAACCCAAATTGTGATGGCCCATAAAATGTGCAATAAATGCAGATCTAGGTTTGCATGTAAGCATGTATATGTCTATAATTTTGGTTTGGGATTTGTTATAGCAATATGCATCTTATTACTTCACCCATACCCAACCCCACATTGTTGTAGCCTTGTTTTCTGATGGTATATACTAGCTATACATTTATTATTCTCCGAAAAATCGAACAGTCGAGCTGCGCTGTTCTCCGACAGCTCTTGTTTAGCCTCCTTACAGGTAACATCTATAAATATACGGCTCCAGAATATATGTGATAAAAAAATAGTTGCCCGGAACGGGATTTGAACCACAGTCTTGCACTTGTAGGATTTGAAAGATGTACGCTGAACCTCTAGACCACTGCTATTTATTGGTATTTTGTAGCGTTTTTAACACTAAATAGGCATTACGTAATAACAAGAGCGCGCACACAAACTCATCAAGCGCTAAATAACAAGTCGATATATGGTTGATTTGAGACCAAGTATTAGTTTCATATTGATAAGATACAGTATTACACCAGGCAATGTTAATTTACACGTGCGACAATATGGACTGCATATTTATTGATCCAACTTTAGTTGCGTTCAAATATGTTAAGTTATTTTGCCTCATAATATATGGTAGTTAGTATACTATTTTCTCAAGTAGCGTTGTAGTTCAGAGCACAGGACTTGAAATCAGAAGGTCGTGTGTTCGAGCTCCGAAAGAAGCTAACTTTTTTTTTTCGGTCAAAATTACTGTTACCGGTGTAATAGGTACGATGTGCACTGGTCGATGTATATACAGTAAATGATTTCATGCGCTATATTTGCTCGCTTAAATACCCGATTTCGACATGAGCTGGTGAACATGAAGTTCCAAATAAAGACACGCCTACAAAGAAGTAATCGATTGATATAGGGACTCTGTAGCTTTAAAAAGGAATATTTAGTACTCGGTGAAGTGTGTCTAAAAAAAAAATCAAACATTGTTTAATTAAATATCACAAATCTGGGCTGGTTGGAACTTTGTGCTTTATTTTGTTCCACAGTAATGTGTACCTACCGGGAAATCGCGTTTTTCGAAGCATTTTGACTTGTCACAGAAAAACGGTTTTCGGTTTCGAGAACGACATACATCTGCGGTTCCAACCAGCCCAGATTTGTGGATAATTATCTGAATTTGGCCAGTGAAATAATTGATGATAACAGTTAGGTATCACATGTTGACCAAACAGAGTGACAAACCTTGTCTATAACTACGATACTCCTGGACAATTTTTTCAGGAAAACTTAAAATATGTTTGTTTTCAACAAATAACAGATTTTTTTTTGATTTTTTTTTAATTTTTTTTTTTTTTTTTTTTTTTTATATATATTTTTTTATTTTTTATTTTTTAGTTCCCAACACCGATACAGCCACCTGTGACCCATGATATATTCTTTTTCTTGCATATCAGAGACATTTTTTTGCGTTGACGCCGCCAGATACTAACGTTTTGCATGTTTCCCTGCATACCGGATATTGATGCCCTTGAATTTTATCTCGACCCTGGGGTGAGATGGAAAAATCTAGCCCCGGTATAATGAAGGATATCCTTGTACGGTATGCAAGAAAGGCTTATCCGGTATGCAAAGCCTTATCCGGTATGCAAGAATATAAGAATCTTTCCTGGTAGCCTTCCTGGTGAAGATAGGGAATTCCAACCCGAGGTATAATGTTTTTATCGGAACCGAGGCTTTTTCTTGCGTATCAGACATGTTGATGCCGCCAGCTACTAACGTTTTGCATGCAACCGGATGTTGGCGCGCGTGAATTTTATCTCGACCCAGGGTTAAATGGAAATATCTAGCTCCGGTAAAATGTCCAGTATGCAAGAATAATCTATTTTCAGCCGGAGAGCAGGTTTATCTATTTATAGATTGTACACTAAGGAAGATAACTGTGCTTGTCCGAGTAAGCCGTAATGCCGTACCCTGAGTAGGCACACAGTTTCATTATAATTTCATTATGATAACAATATCTTTAAACATTTGTTTTAAGTTTTTAAATAGTGTAGATTAGTATATAAGTAGACCAACACAGCAAAAGAAAGGACAACATATAATAGGCACACATTATTGTCTATGAATTTCTACATTAATGTTAAATGCTAATTTATATTAGCTGATAGTCTTTATCTGGATTGAGTATAATAACTTAATTTGCAGTGTACAAATCATACTTACCTGGTACAGGGAATACCGTGATCATCCAGGCGGTTTCCCCAGGAAGAGGCCCTTCCATTGCACTTCGGTTGGGCTGACGCCTGCGATAGTCACAAATGTTGATTACTCGGGTACGCAATTTATTAGTGTGGGGGTCTGCGTTCGCGCTAACCCCTGAACTTCAAATGAAACAGAGCTTACACAATCTAGTGATATTTTCATGTTTTGGTCACATTTACCGGATTGCCGCTGGAATTATCGGTGGAATATGAAGAATTGCGATTAAACATTTGTCCGAAAACTTGTTGTGGCGACTACTCCTCTGAAACTACATGACGAATTTTCATGAAACTTCACAGGAATATTGCTCTTGCAAAAAATCAGGTCGGTCGGAAATTCAAGATGGCAGCTACGGCTAAAAACAGATTTAAAAAATGCGATTTTGTGGCGACTACTCAAAAACCATAAGTGATATTGATTTGAAACCTTTACCAAAATGACTGGCACTACATGTAGTTGATCCTAACCAAAGTTCATTTTGAGTGGATGTCTAACATGAGTACCAGCGGCCATCTTTGGATACCCAAAGTTATATAGGAAAAACTTGTGGCGACTACTCCTCTGAAACTACTTGACGGATTTTCATGAAACTTCACAGGAATTTCAAGCTGGCCGCTACGGCTAAAAATAGATTTTAAATCATCATTTCAGATATCAATAGAATGCCTCTAAAATATTATGATATTGGTTATAAAAAAAACCTCTTAATTGAGCGCCTATAAAATATCAAGATGTTGATTATAAAAAAGCCTCTATCAATAGAGTGCCTATAAAATATTATGATATTAGTTATAAAAAGGCTCTTAATGTAGCGCCTATAAAATACCTGGATGTTGGTAATAAAAAGCCTCTATCAATAGAGTGCCTATAAAATATTAGGATATTGGTTATATAAAGGCTCTTAATGGTGCGCCTATAAAATACCTGGATGTTGGTTATAAAAAGCCCTCTATCAATAGAGTGCCTATAATATATCAAGATTTTGGTTATAAAAAGCCTCTATCAATAGAGTGCCTATAAAATATAAAGATTTTGGTTTATAAAAGCATCTATCAATAGTGTGCCTATACAATATTATGCCGTTACTTTTTAAAATCCCTTAATCGAGTACAAATAAAATATGATATTGGTTATAAAAAGATGAGCATTTGACACAAGTGTTAAAGACTAATTATATCCACTGTTGTCAACTGTGTACTTAAGTGAATAAATACATCACATTTGAATATAGAAAAGGAACATGAATGGTAATACCTAGTGCGATATAGTGGAGAATTGTATACACATACACTGGTACCATATTCTTCTTGTTTTTGGACGTTTTGATTTTCATATAATAAATACAGTCGATATGTTTAATGATCTAATATGTTTGCAATTATTTGCTCGATATAACGTCAATTAATATGCATATAAATTATCAACAATAAAAATACTCGTATATAATTAAAACGTAAACGATCCAAACTGTTAAAAAACAGAGATAAAATCAATAATAAATGATAATCAATGGATTAAGGTAACAAATGACAAGATGATAATCTACACCAATCCAGACCCCAACAAAACATACAAACAGATTGGAGTCAAAGAGTTGCGCAAAATGTGTATGGTGGGTGCAATATACAGTGCTTCAACATATAACCTAGTATACCGCCCACCATTGAAATACTATGCAAATTGAAGTGAAGAAACATACAAGCTGATCCAGATATACAATCAAGCGATGGATGGTTTTAAATAAGCCATTAATCGGCATAATCGAGGCAAAACGTACAAGCTGATCTCGCTAAACAGGTTTTAAGGACTTTATCCCCGAATTTTTATATGCAACCACGTATGTAGTTAGTGACGAAACATACAAGCTGATCATGTTCTCCACACATAATTGCATAACTTCCCATATATAAAAGGTAAGATAGCCTTGCAATGCAGATAAAACATACACGCTGATCTCCAGGACAAACAGAACAAAAAGAAGGTTAAATAATCTTGACACACGGTTAGTGTAGCCCAAATGAAACATACATGTTCATATCACTTATCACGTCTTATTGATGTAAATAATTTGTTAGGAAATCTTTTTATTTATTTCACACAACCACAGTAGGGCAAGACAAAACATACAAGCTGATCTTACCTACAATGGCTGTATACGATAACCAAACATTCGATACCCATCTAACCCAAAAACTAAGCCTATACGCAGTAATGGGTCTGTTTAGTGAGTGCGATAGGCATTAACTTATATTGTGGATAAATGCTGCGCAATTAATCATTAAAAACTAAAACAATATGATTAGACAAAGGTTAGCAGAGAAGTAAAAGTATTCACCCACCAGGATAAAAACCTCAGCGTAATCCTATTCCACCACCATTCCACATTTTGACGGATTACTCATACTGAATCTCAGGTTGGAACAATACTATGCACCAAATCCACCGTCACCAGACTCATGTACACTTTTGATCTGCATCATGATGATTGTAACAACATCTTCATATCCACAATCATCATCATTGACAATGACCAGGGGTCATTTTCGTTTGTGTCATCATGATTTTCACAACTATCATCATTGATTGAATTTGATTTTATAGTCGCACCAACAGCTAAGGTCATATGGCGACTTCCAGCTTCCCATTGGTGGAGAAGACCCAAGGTGCACCTCCGATCAATTTTCGTGCATGGCGGGCACCTGGTAGAACCACCGACGTTCCGCAAGCCGCTGGATAGCTTCCTCACATAAAGATTCCTAGGGCCCCTGAGAGATCGAACCTACAGCGTGAGGGGCCAGTGATTTCAAGTCGAGACGTTAACCACTCGGCCACGGACGCCCCCTTCACAACTATCACATCACCATCATCAACATCGCAGTAAAACAATCATTATCATAATTATCTTCACCATCACATCACAATCATCTACACCATAATCATAACCTTCACCACACACCAAAACCATCACCACACCATAATCACCCCACCAACATACCACCACAACCACCAAACCACCCACCACCACACCACACAACACCACCATAACCCCCCCCCACCCCCCACCACCACCACCCCCACCAACCCACCACAACCCCCCACAACACACAACCACCCACACCACCAACCCACCAACCCCACCACACCAAAACACCCACACCACACACCACCACCCACAACCACCACACCCACACCACACACCACCACAACCACCCCACACACCCCCCCCCCCCCACCACCACCAACCCCACACACACCCCCCCACACCCACACCACCACCAACTCCACCACACACACAACACCACCAACAACCTCACCACAACACAACCACCCACACCACACACCACCACAACCACACACCACACACAACCACTCACCACAACCCCACCAATCATCTTCACCCACCAACCATAATCACCACAAGCCCATAATCATCACCACACCACAATCATAATCATCTTCACCACAATCATACCACAACACCACAACCATAACAACCACCACAACAAACACTCACCACAATCACAATCAACTTCACCACACCACAACAACCACACAAACATAACATCCACCACAACAACTCACCCAATCATAATCATCTACACCAAACACTCACACACACCATAATCACCCCACACCATCACCACCCAACAACAACCACAACCACCACCAAATCATCTCCACCATAATCATAACACCCCACCATAATCAACTTCACCACCACAATCCATACATCATCACCACAACCACATCATAACCCCCACACCACACCATCCTCACCACAAACCATAATCACTCACCACAAATCACCACCACAAACATCACCACCACAACACCCCCACCACCACCACAACCACCACCCACACCACAACCAACCACCACCCACACACACACAAACCCACCACAAACCCCCCACCACAACCCACCACCAAACAACCTCACCCACAATCACCACAACCCACACACACAACATACATCACACCACACACAACACCACAACACAACCCCTCACACCACACACCAAACCACAACCACCACCACACAACCACAACAACCCCACCAAACACAACAACCCCCCACAACCACCCACACCACCACCAACCACCAAACACCACACACACAACACCACACCACACAAACCCCCCCACCACCACCACACAACCCCCACACACCACACCACACACCACACCAACCACAACCCCCACCACACAACCCCCCACACCACCAAACCCCACCAACAAACCCACCACACCACAACCAAACAACTTCACCACAACATACACAACAACCACAACCACCACAACACCACATCACCACAATCACATCCACCACACCATAATCATCCACCACCATACACAAACACCCACACACCACAACACAATCACCTCACCACAACCATCAACTCACCACAACACAAACAAACACACCATCACCACAATCACCATACATCACCACCACAACACCACACACACCACAATCACACAACCATAACATCTTCACCACAATCAACTCACCACAATCATAACATCCACCATAATCATCATCACCACAATCATACCATCTCACCAACCACCACATCATACTCACATCACATAATCATCTTCACCACAATCATCATCTACACCATCAATCTATAACCTACACCATAATCATCTTCACCATAATCATAATCACCACAATCATAATCATCATCACCACAATCATAATCATCTTCACCACCACAATCATAATCATCTTCACCATAATCATCTTCACCACAATCATAATCATCTACACCATATTCGTAATAACCATAATCATGAATCATCTTCACTATAATCATAATCACCACAATCATAATCATCATTCACCACAATCATAATCATCTTCAACATAATCATAATCATCTTCACTAACCACAATCATAATCATCTTCGCCATAATCATAATCACCATAATCATAATCATCTTCACTATAATCATAATCACCACAATCATAATCATCTTCACCATAATCATAATCACCATAATCATAAACATAATCACCATAATCATAATCATCTTCACTATAATCATAATCACCACAATCATAATCATCTTCACCACAATCATAATCATCTTCACCATAATCATAATAATCTTCACCAACCACAATCATAATCATCTACACCATAATCATAATCACCACAATCATAATCATCTTCACTATAATCATAATCACCACAATCATAAACATCTTCACCATAATCATAATCACCATAATCATAATCATCTTCACCATAATCATAATCACCACAATCATAATCATCTTCACCACAATCATAATCATCTTCACCATAATCATCTTCACCATAATCATAATCATCTTCACCATATTCATAGTCATCTTCAACATAATCATAATCATCTTCACCATAATCATAATCACCACAATCATAATCATCTTCACAATAGTAATAATCATCTTCACCACAATCATAATCATTTTCACCATAATCATAATCATCTTCATCACAATCATAATCATCTTCACCATAATAATAATCATAAT
>JAWPHD010022321.1:0-25454 GCA_037043455.1 Cyrtodaria siliqua
TATTGCTGGGTTGGGTTTGTATATTTATAACAAAAAATCTGCTACGCAACCTGTAGCTGTGCAACCTGTTCATGTTGCACCAAAAGACCCGTTTGATTTTTAATAATTTATTTTAAAAAAATAATCATATAAAAAAATGGCAGCAAGTATTGACGGAAAACAAATTGTAAATATGATGTATCATGCAGGAGTGGAAACACTTCTAACTGTTGGATATTCTGAGATTGGCAGAAAAATACTAAAAAGACCAGCCCCTAAAGTGGATTTTAATATGGTAGATGTTGGGATGCTGTCTGTGGATATAATGTTAGCAATGGCTACAAAGGATATGTTGATTAAGCAAGGTATTATTCCTGCGGATATTATGAAATAATTTTAAAAAATATATATAAAAAAATGGCAAGTGCAGTAGCAATGATGATAGGTGGAGCATTAACAAATGCATTAGCGTTTAGCGGTTCAAATTATTTCTTTTCAAAAATGGGAAGTCATTCAGATGAGGAAAGACAAAGGCATGACAAAGCAGTGGAACAATTAAACGCAGCACAAGCGGAGTGGAATAAAAAAAGAACAGAGAGATTAGATTTTATTAATAAGCAACTGCAAAAAGAACATCATGCAGAGCAGACTTTTGATGATGTGGATCAGGCTATGAAATAGTATTATTACATAACTGGCAAACATTTGCTTTTGGAACCGGAGCCCAAGTTGAGTGATTTTTATACACCATCTCCGGATCAACAGAATAGAGAAATTACGTTTATTGTGGTGGGCATGGCTGCAACTGGATTTGTGGCGTATAAATTGAGTTCATAAAAAAAAAAATAGTTTAAAACTATAATTACTTTGGATTTTTTTGGAATAACTAAATATATTTACTTTGAAAAGACTAAGTCATATGCATGATACCTATTTTTTTGTTGTTTTTACATGGCTTCAATCCAAGTGGTCGCATATAATATGGTGGTTTAGCACTCTTCTCTAATTTATCTTTGAGATGACCAGGCGCCCATACTTCACCATTAACTAATAATGTCAATACCATGGATGGACCATATTCAGTTTCTATTATTTTCGTATCTGTAATAGTGTATATTTTATTTACTTCCAAGTCTGTCCATTTCTTTGTGCTATTTTGATTTTGCTCTTCAAGCAGTTCATCAAATTGTGCAGTTGTGATATCCATTTTTTCTTTATAGTTATATAAATTTTAATCTTTAGTAGAAAAAAATGGAAAAGATTTATTACAGCCCAAAAGGATTTTGGAGAGGTTACACAGCAGTTAAAAAATTAGCAAAAGAGGCTGGTGTTAGTGAAATAAAAAGGCATTATAATTTTTAAAGAAACAAGCTGTGTGGCAGATTTATTTACCTGCGCCAAAGAAAATAGTTAGACCCAGGTTTGATGTTTCTGTTAAGAATGGAGTGCATCAAGCTGATTTGTTATTTTTACCGCATGATACTTTTGGGATTGGTCGTGGACGCAAGACATATAAATATGCATTGACTGTTGTTGATATTGCAAGTCGATATAAAGAAGCGGAGCCGCTGACTTCCAAGGATAGTAAAGAAGTTGCTAAAGCATTTGAAAATATATACAGTCGGCATTTAAAATATCCAAAGTTATTACAAGTGGATCCAGGTAGAGAATTTATGGGTGCAGTATCACAGTTGATGGCAAAACACAAAGTAAATATCAGACGAGGCAGAACAGAAATACACAGAGACCAAGCTTTAGTGGAAAGATTTAACAGAACATTAGCTGAAAGATTGTTTGGTTATCAGTATGCTAAGGAAATAGATTCACAAAAACGTAATAGAGAGTGGGTAAAAAGATTACCAGAAGTTGTTAAAGCCATAAATGCGGAGACAAAAAAGCCTCCTCCTGTTGAAACAAAAATATTAAAAGATGATCCTATCTGTATAAATGCAAGTGTAAGATATTTATATCAACCCGGGAAACAAGAAGGTGGAAGACGCAGAGCAACTGATCCAATGTGGAGTGTAGATATTCACACAATTAAAAGTTATATGGTGACGCAAGGTATAAGAGTTTATTATTTGAAAGCACCAGCGCCACAGAGAGGATTTGTCAAAGAAGAATTACTTATTGTTCCTGCTGATACCCAAATTCATAAGTTTTTATAGAAACCATAAGCATCAGTTGTAATTCCATCATCCCGAATATATCTTTTTGTGTAAAATGGAGACAAAGTAACTTTGTTTACAGTCATGCTGTATATCTCATGCTTGATCGATCGTAGCATATTCATATTATGATTTGTTTTCTCCTTGTTGAGTAAGCAATTCTTGTAATGATCAAAACCAATATCCTCATTCAGCAAATATTTTTTTACACCCTTTGCTCTCTTGATAATAAACTTTTCAGTTACTTTGATAGAATATAACTTTGGCCTCATACCAACATACTCAGCTATAGCAACACCAGTACATTCATCTTTCATTTTACCTAATACTTTTTTATTTGTATCATCATGCATTGGATTGTCTTTAGGGTAATCGCTTAAATCATATTCATCTTTTATCTCAAGCATATCAGCGGCTTATACTTATTTATAAAAAAACTTAAAACTTAAAATTCTTCATCCTTTTCTTCTTTGATGTCTTTAGCATCAAACTTCTTTGTAAAAACTAAATCATAAGCATGATATCTGTTTTTTCTATTTTTGCAAGGTCTTAATCCTAATGGACGAATGTAGTATGGTGTAGGACCACTCTTTTCAATTTTATCTTTAAGATGTCCCGGTGCCCATACTTCACCGTTGTCTAGTAATGTTATTATCATAGATAAACCATATTCGGTTTCTACTAGTTTTGTATCTGTTATTACGTATATTTTGTTTTGTTCCAAGTCTGGCCACTTCTTTGTGCTATTTTCATATTGCTCTAACAGCAGCTCATCAAATTCTTCAGCTGTGATGCTCATCTTTTATATAGTTATATTCAATTTAGTATACAAATGAAAAGTTGCTAAGGTAAAAATATGGACGCAAAAAAGGGTTAGGCTAAATTTTTTACAAAGATAATAAAACAAAACAAAAAGGTTAGGTTATAACAACAGCATCAGACTTAATGTTTAAGCGCTTAAACACCAAACCTGAGGATTAAACACCAAGCTTGATGTCAAAGCGCTTTAACATCAAGTCTGAGGTTTAACCATACCACGCTTAGACATATTAGATCATAAGCATGATATCTTTTTTTTTTTTTTCTTTTACATGGTTTCAATCTTAAAGGACGGAGATTATATGGAGGTGGTCACAGTTACAATTTCTTTTAGTGATCCGAAGGCCCATAGTCTCCACACATATAAAACAGAGTAAGAACCCAAGATATACCGATAATATGATTCGGTCGATTCTATTGCCTTGGTCTCTGTCATGTATCCTTTCCAAATCCGTTCATTTCTTCATGCTGTTTTGATTCGCTTAGAGATCAAACTTGTGCTGTTGAAATGACCATTTTTTCTTTTCATACTCTATTGTTTCGAGTGTTTAATATAAAAAAAATTGTTGTAAAAAAAGGCATAGTCATAAATTCCTGCTAGGTTGGTATGTTTAGTTTTGCGTGTCAAACATTTTTATAATAACCGTAAGCATCAGTTGTAATACCATCGTCACGGATATATCTTTTTGTGTAAAATGGAGACAAAGTAACTTTGTTTACAGTCATGCTGTAAATCTCATGCTTGATTGATCTTAACATATTCATATCATGATTTGATTTCTTTTTGCTAAATAAACAGTTTTTATAATTATCAAATCCGATATCTTCTTTTAGTAAATATTTTTGTACACCCTTTGCTTTTTTAATAATAAACTTTTCAGTTACTTTGATAGAATATAACTTTGGTCTTAATCCGACATACTCAGATATAGCAACACCAGCACATTCATCTTTCATTTTACCTAATACTTTTTTATTTGTATCATCATGCATTGGATTGTCTTTAGGGTAATCGCTTAAATCATATTCATCTTTCATCTCAAGCATATCAGCATACACATCTTCAGTTTTTATATCAACAAGCAAACTATCAGTATCTGTATATAATAATTCACAATTGCTGCCATATCTTTTTTTCAGTGTATTGTAATACCAATCGTACATCATGTACTTTGATAAATCTAAAACTGACATTCCAACATAGATTGGTTTGTTTAAAGTTAATCTTGTTTTACGCATATGTATTGCAGATAGCTCATCCGAGAATTTTATGCGGCGGTTAAAGTTTGGTTTAGATATTATTTTTCTCAGCTTTTCATTTTCAGATCCATCCGTTCGGACTAGTTTTATGTCAGTGCGCTTACGTAGATTCTCCATTGTTTTTCCAAACACTGATATGAGTTATTCATAAGTTTATAAAAGTCTGTTTCAAACTTTGATTTAGACTTTTTTCTAAATTCTGTATTAAGATTTATATAACCTTCCATCCATGGTTTTTCGTTGAATTCTAAAACTCTATGCACTTGTTTTAATTTCATACCCAGGGATAAGTACAATTCTAAATTCTTATAATGTATTATGTATTTTTTCTTATCCATGACATTTGGAACTAGCTGCTCTGTTAGAATATTCTTTTCTAATAACTCTGTTTGGTAAGGTGACAGCCATTCTTTTTTTACAACTAACCTTTCTGGCGCAAGAGGATAGTTATTATGAGCATCATGAATTTCGTTAGGATAAACCAAATCAACTTCTAACATCTGTCCTTTACAAGTTTTTGGTTTGTTAAACTTTCGATTTTTGTTTTTGTTTTTCCAAACAAATCCTGAGTACGGAAGAGATTGGCTCATTGCCCAGCCGTATAAATTATTTGCATCATAATACATTAAAAAATTCTTTTCTTGTTTGGAATTAAAACCAGCAACAAGTGGATTGTTTGCTTTAGCATATCGTCCTGATGGCATACTAATTCCACCCCGTAATCCTTTTTCTAAATAAGTGCATATCAATGTCAGATAGTAATTCTAATTCTATTTTTGAATATTTTAATAATGCATCCCAAGATAATCCTGGCGCTGTGTAATAATGTAAAGGATCAAGTCCGTATGAGTTCATACATGTTTTTCTAAAGTTTTGAAACACATCAGCTAGTAATGTTATATCAGCGGTTAGGTATAACTCATGATAATCTCCCATGGTTTTACAATTAAAAACATTCCATATCTTTTGTGCGTATTCGTAATCTTTTTGATTTATAGATTCACATTTCAAATTACTGTAAAACTTTTCTATTGGTGGTAATTCTGTTTCGTTGAATTTATCCATGCTATCCATGTATTCGTAAGGATAAACACCTTTTCTTAGAAATGGTATTTTATGTTTTAGGTTGTTGTAATCTTGCATTGTTTTGCAGTTAAACTCATCCCAGATTGTTTGTAAATATTTGTAATAATCTTCAAAGGTAGTATCTTTATCTTTCAATCCTGCATTTTTAAATGCAGTTGTAAAATCTTCAAGCGGTGGTAATTCTGTTGCTAAACTGTTTTCATGATTATCGGGGTAGATAATTTTTCTCATGCATAATGTTTTATTTATAAATTGTTCTTTGGTAATTTTAAAATCACATACAGCTGTTGCATCAACCAAGCTTGTAAGAGATGCGTTTGTAAATTGCCAACTGTCTAAAAATACAAGTTGCCCACACCCAAATGATATATACTTTTCTGCATTATTTGGAATGCATTTGATATTACCTTTCATTTGATGTAGTTTTTGTATTATCAAATGGCTATCATAACCTTTGAGGTTATGAAACACAGTAGGGATAGGTGTAATTCCAGGTTTTATTTTTAATTTCAAATTACAACCTTTATGTGCAGCACCTCTGTAATTACCTGTTAAATGACAATGATCTTTTACTTTATCATCTGTTAATGCAGATTTGCAAATCCAACACTCTGTTGCTTTGGTATGATTTTTTTCATCTTTTTCAGTCATAATTATAGGTTTTGGATTTGAAAATATAGTATTAATAACTTTTCTTTCTTGTTCTAGCCATTTTAAAAATGTTTCAACTGTGTCTTCACCTCTGTAAATAACAGGTTTATTAACTAAACCATCATATCTTATAACTTGATATCCAAATCCACATGCTTGATGTATACCTGTTATTTTTGTTTTTTCTCCTAAATTATCAGTATTAGGTTTTATTATACTTTCAAAGTCGGCATAGATAACAAAAGGTACAGGTTGTTGTTTGTGATGGTTTTTAAATTTTGTAATTGTACCTTTCTTTGGCATTTCGATTTTGCAAGAGTTTTTATTAATACCATTGCAGTCTTCTTTGTGTTTTTCAAGTAAGTTTTCTCTGGAAAATCCATAAAGGCAACGATCACAAAAGTAAGTTTTACCGTGATGTTTGTTTTGAGTGTAAAGTAATCTGTTTATGTCTTTGATTAAGCAGTAATGATATTTTGTTTTTGTTTTGTTATTTGTTTTTTGTTTTTCTTCATCTTGATTATAAACAGTGGGATCATAGTTATCATCTATGATTCCTTCTTCTATGATTTTATCATCATCAGTATCATCAGTCTCAATATCATCATCAATATAATCTTCAGATGCTAATAGTAAGTTAATCCTTTTTATCTCTTTAGGCTGCTCTGAAATTCTAAATGGAAAAACAGATAACTTTTTACTTTTTTCAGATACTGTAAACCCGTAAACATTAACAGCAATGTTGTTTTGAGTTTCTATTTTTGATATTTGTAAAACCGGAGTTGGAAAATCTGCTTTCAAATCTAAACTGGGGTAACTTGAAACTCTATCACTATTCTTTTTGGCTGGATGTAAAGCTGCATTTATAGCATAAAGAATACATTTATCATCATAGTTTTTTATATTTATAATTGCTTTCTTATTCTGCACTATCTTAGGTAAAGCAAAGTATGATAAACCTTTAAGAGGTTTATACTTTGCAAAGTTTAAATAAAGTGTAACACAATAATCAACCGCTAATCCTGATGCAGTGTTTGTAAATTTTTCTAAACTTTGTTGCATCTCAGCAGATGATTGTTCGTATAACTCATCCAAACGCTCAGCTGATAAAAGTGTGTTTTGTTCACTACTCAAAACAGCTAAAACATCTTGTCTTGTTGTTCCATTGTCTTTGAATAGTTCTGCGGTTAAACCTAATTGAAACTTTACTCCTTTCATATTTTTTAGCTCCTCGGTTATGTGTTTTGTTAATACGTTTTTTTTTTTATCTTGGAGCAGTTTTAAAGGATCTTTGTAATCAGCAACAGGCATTTCATATGCTTTAAAATAACCACATTTAGGTTTATCAACCAGTGTCATTGTTTCTGATTTTGATTTCTCAAGTTTTAACTTCTCAGATTCAAGTTTTAAAAGTTTTAACTTTTCAGATTCAAGTTTTAACTTCTCAGATTCAAGTTTAGCGGCTTGTCTTTTTTCTTTATTGCGCTGTTTCTTAGCACGACGCCTTTTATGTAAATTTTCCAATGCTTTATTTTGTTCTTTTGCAATTGGAATCTCTTTAAGATTGTCAATCATCTTTCGTAGCTGATCGTCATTTATAATTCCTTTTCTGTGAAGCGAGACAACGTATTCAGTATCACTTAGACTCATTTTAGTAACGTATATATTTGTGTTTTTGTTTTTTTAAAACAAATAAAATATACGTAGTATCAAGAAAGCAGAAATGGATAACATTTGCAAGTTTCTTAAAGTTGGTAATCATACCCCATGTCAAGAAAATGCAGTAAAGAATTCTTGTTATTGCAAAACACATAAATTTAGAGTAAATAGTTCAAAGGTAAAATAAGATGTAATAAAGGTACAACAGCAAAGTATCAAATATGTGTTGGTTGTGGTGCAGCTGCTGTTAGAAAAGCTGTAAGTTATTATAAAATAAAAAGTTACAATCTTGAGTGTGAAAGATTAGGAAGTATTGAAGTTTAAAGTGAACATTTGAAAATAAAAATGTTGTAATATTATTTTTTTTGTATGAAATATCAAGATGCATATATATAAATAATGGGGGGGGGGGGGGGGGGGGGTAATATTATTTTTTTTGTATGAAATATCAAGATGCATATATATAAATAATGGGGGGGGGGGGGTCTGGCTCAGGATCGAGCGAAGCGAAGATCTCTGAGCCAGACGGCCCATTATTTATATATATCTTATCGTCATAACGAGACAAAATAAAGCATTTTTTGACAAATCAAGGGCCATGACTCTGGTGTTCCTAATCCGATTTGGCTGGTTTTCGAACTTGTCCGAGCTTACATTAATATTAGTAATCCTGTAAAATTTGTTAAAGATCGGATGAAAAACAAACGCCCTATCGTGTTATCTCAATCAAGGGCCATAACTCTGCTGTTACTGGTCCGATCTGATGGTGTTCGAACTTGTCCAAGCTTTTATTGATATTAACAATCTGTTAAAGTTTGGTAAAGATCGAATGAAAAAATGAAGGCCCTATCGTCTTAACGAGACAAAATATAGAATTTTTAATTAAATCAAGGGGAATAAATCTGGTGATACTGATATGATTTGTCTGGTTTTCAAACTTGTCCGAGCTTTCATTAATATTAGTAATCTGGTAAAGTTTGGTAAAGATCAGGTGAAAAACAAACGCCTTATCGTCTTAACGAGGCAAAATATAGCATTCTAAACTAAATCAAGGGCCATAACTCTGCTGTTTCAGGTCCGATCTAGCTGGGTTTCGAACTTGTTTGAGCTTTCATTAATATTAACAATCTATTAAAATTTGGTAAAGATCGGATGAAAAATCGTCTTAACGAGACAAAATATAGCATTTTTAACTAAATCAAGGGCCATAACTCTGCTGTTACTGGTTTGATCTGGCTGGTTTTAGAACTTGTCCGAAATGTCATTGATATTAAGTATCAGTTTGGTAAAGATCGGATAAAAAATGAAGGCCCTATCGTCTTAACGAGACAAAATATAGCATTTTATCTAAATCTAGGGCCATAACTCTGCCGTTACGGTCCGATCTGGCTGGTCCCCAAATTGTCCGAGCTTTTATAAATTAACGCTCTGGTAAAGTTTGGTCAAGATCGGATTAAAAATGAATGCCCTATCGTCTTAACGAGGTGAAAGTTAACAGACGGACGGACGGACGACAGACGACGAACGACGGACAACACGCCATACCATAAGCTCTGCTGTCCCTTGGCCAGTAGTGCTAAAATGACACGTGCAACAACAAAATAGCATAAAACGGAATGAATAAATCACATATTGATAGCGTTACTTAATCAAACAAACACTCTCATGAGATTACAATGTATATACAAGAACTAGTATGGTTGGACCGAATGATGAAATCTTTATTATTACCTAACGTTAAGTTATTTAAATGAATAAAATGGCGCTAGAAATATGTCAATATAAATGTTTTACAAAACAAATCTGAAAAAATGTATTGTTGGTTTTTAATAATAATAAATCAGTTTACATATTCATGCATAACACATCGAGAAATGTATATTAAATACAAACTCAATCAAGAAATACAATTCCCTCTTAAAAGCGTACTTGTACAACAATTACCAACTGAGTACTTCATCTGAGATTATAGAACACATCAGTTATATTGTACAACAATTACCAACTGACTACTTCATTGAGATTATAGAACACATCAGTTATATTGTACAACAATTACCAACTGAGTACTTCATCTGAGATTATAGAACACATCAGTTATATTGTACAACAATTACCAGCTGAGTGCTTCATCTGAGATTATAGAACACATCAGTTATATTGTACAACAATTACCAACTGACTACTTCATCTGAGATTATAGAACACATCAGTTATATTGTACAACATAACTAACAGTTGAGTACTTCATCTGAGATTATAGAACATATCAGTTATATTGTATAACGTAACTACCAACTGAGTACTTCATTGAGATTATAGAACACATCAGTTATATTGTATAACGTAACTACCAACTGAGTACTTCATTGAGATTATAGAACATATCAGTTATATTGTATAACGTAACTACCAACTGACTACTTCATCTGAGATTATAGAACACATCAGTTATATTGTACAACAATTAACAACTGAGTACTTCATTGAGATTATAGAACACATCAGTTATATTGTACAACATAACTAACAGTTGAGTACTTCATCTGAGATTATAGAACACATCAGTTATATTGTACAACATGACTACCAACTGAGTACTTCATTGAGATTATAGAACATATCAGTTATATTGTACAACATAACTACCATCTGAGTACTTCATTGAGATTATAGAACACATCAGTTATACTGTACAACATAACTAACAGCTGAGCACTTCATTGAGATTTTAGAACACACAGTTATACTGTACAACATAACTAACAGCTGAGTACTTCATTGAGATTATAGAACACATCAGTTATACTGTACAACATGACTACCAACTGAGTACTTCATTGAGATTATAGAACACATCAGTTATATTGTACAACATGACTACCAACTGAGTACTTCATTGAGATTATAGAACACATCAGTTATACTGTACAACATAATTACCAACTGAGTACTTCATTGAGATTATAGAACACATCAGGTATACTGTACAACATAAATACCAACTGAGTACTTCATTGAGATTATAGAACACATCAGCTATATTGTATAACATAACTACCAACTGAGAACTTCATTGAGATTATGGAACACATCAGTTGTATTGTACAACATAACTAACAGCTGAGTACTTCATTGAGATTATAGAACATATCAGTTATATTGTACAACATAACTACCAACTGAGTACTTCATTGAGATTATAGAACACATCAGTTATACTGTACAACATAACTAACAGCTGAGTACTTCATTGAGATTATAGAACACATCAGTTATATTGTACAACATGACTAACAGCTGGACATTTGAATAAAGTAGTTACATTAAAAAGATTAATTGGTAATTAATGCACGGAATATAACTTGCTATACATTGGGGGTAATTAATGCACGGAATATAACTTGCTATACATTGGGGGTAATTAATGCACGGAATATAACTTGCTATACATTGGGGGTAATTAATGCACGGAATATAACTTACTATACATTGGGGGTAATTAATGCACGGAATATAACTTATTACAAATTTAAAGAAAAATGAAACAAACACTTCCAGACCTTATTACAGCAACTAACCCTCCAAATAACGACAAATTACACTACAAAACCGTTTATCAAAACTCTAGCCAGGTGTTCAGATCATATAACAAAGTGTATGTGCCAGTTAAAAGTATATGTTCATTCACGGGTTCTTAAACTACCCGTGTGATTGAATATGCGTAAAATGAATTACTCTTTATTCAACACTCCAGTATTGGGGTTCGGCCTGGCTGGTTAAAGCCTTTTAAATCATGGCTATAGAGTTTGGATACTCAAACAGGTTTAGAAATGGTGTACATATGTTGTAAAATGTTGCTGCTGTTTGCGGGATAGCTGCTTTAAGCCATTGTAATCACACAATTGACCTTAAGACACGAAGTCGAATTTTATTATATGGTTAACTGTATTGAATATTTCACTTTGCGATTTAATAGTCAAATATGTTTCAACGTCAACAAATCAAATAGCAGGATTTTTGTCAAAAGCTTTAGAATATTGAATATAATTCGACTTCGTGTCTAAGGCACTAGATAAAAATCCTGGAGGTCCGCCGGCTCGTCTATTGTTTATTCAGTGGAACTGACCATGCTGACTGCGGTCAGTACATACGGAGTAAAGCGTAACACGTACTGTTCTATTGAATTAATAAATTCGTAGCGATTTTTTATGCAGAAACCAAGAAATGCATTCGTTAAACCAAGAAATGCATGAGTTTGTGTGAGGAAACTCTGGTTACAATTACATGAATAATTATGCATATGATTAAACAAAGGAATAATATTATAATTCAACAAAACAAATATGAAAAATACTTACATGTTTCATCAACGTATCCAAATTAAAATATTTTGGTTTCGTTTGAATCAACACTAAAAATAGAACTTCAAGACAGTAAAATATAATAAATGCCACCGACAACACAGAGCATTTTGATGCTTTATGCTTTGATCCGTTTCTCAAACGAGATGATGTAACATTCATTCTTATTTTATAAACTAAATTATCGATGATAACATTATACTTAAGGAAACATGAATGGCAACTCGAATGATATGTATTTCCGTGTGACGTGGAGAGCGCCCTTATATGTGTGTGTAAATAAGATAAAGTACAGACCAGGGCTCGTATTCATAAAGCGACTTAAGGGTGCCCTCTGGTGAATATCAGAACAGTAAGAATTTTTAATTTCCCTGTTTTTTATGAAGACTAACATATTACTAGTTAGTTTCTGGAAAAAAAATGATGGGTCGGTGATATAACTTTTTCGCAAAATTAATCTTTAGTAATACACTCTCACAGTGTGGTTTTAAATTCTGAATCAGCTGTAAATTGTGTATGGCAACTTATATGTGTGTAGTGTGGTTTGCAGAAAGGTATCGATTTTCCGTCTTTTTTAATGTAATAGTTCATACTTCAGGACGAAAAATTAAGAGTTGTGGTATTTTTTATCACCATCTGAACAATTATTACATCCCTTGTCATTACCCCACCCAGTTTACTATAAATTGCATTTTTAAATTTGTGATAAATCAATTTTTCATGATAAAGGAACAGTTAACTTTTTGAGATATTTTGTCTACAATATATATAAGACCTGAGTTTTAGAATGAAAAAATAAAAATTGGGGGTCGGTGTTCATATAAGAAAGATATTCAATAAAAACTGAGAAAAAAATGTGCTTTTTTAGATTTCGACGAGCTCTGACATATAACGGCATAGGTCTGTAACAAATAATAGGAACAATACTTTGTATTGCTGTCTCTGTATATCCTAACACATATCTTTGTAATAAAGTTTAAATTAAGTCAATATCTTAAACGGTTTTTGAGAAATACCATCTTTTGTACCCCTACCCCCCATTTTGGCTTATGTTAAAAATTGTCAATTTTGGGCACAAAATGTGAGGTAAAAAAAAAAATCTAAAAAATGTTCATTTTTTTTGCACTAAAATATCCCTATTGGGCATGAGTTTGTTACTGTATAATTATTTTTTCCAGTTTTATTATAATTTTTGAAATATAACAAATGTAAATTTCCGGAAGTGCAAAAATCCAAAACCTCAGCAGTGGTCACCCTTAAGGAGAAAAAAACAACTTAAGGGGGAACTGACTTTTCGAAAACTAAAATGTTTCACTGAAAATGTTCATACCCCGCTTTATACTTTACAAAGGAGCAGGCTTGGCCCAGTGGTCAGCTCGGTGGACTGGAAATCTGTAGGAACCGGGTTTAAGCCTTACAGGCGCCACTTAGTTTTGTCGGTATATTCTTCGGCAATATACTTTCCATTTACCTCATCCGACGTAAATCGGACTGACCTCTGTATTTAATTATATCCTCCGAGCACGTGAACGAACCAGAAGAATGGATTTGTTATTAAGAGCAGGGTAGGGTTCCCGGACTCCTTTGTATCCTTCACCTCTCTCTGGCGCTGCTTTAAAATATATAGTGTTGATGAGCCGTTAAACAGCATTCATTTCGATTATACCCTGATAACAAGGGCGGACCAGGTGCTCTCCTTTCTGCCACTATTAATGAGGTTAGGTAAGCATAGTGTTAACCTCTATTTGCCGTATTTTAGGGGGCGTGCACGGGGATCACCGTTGTTTGTTTATCATGGGATTTAACTATAATTAAACTATTCCGAAAATGCACTAGAGTTTACCTTATGCCATGTAGGGATTTCCAGGGAGCAGGCAGTCTCGCACCAAGCCCCGGCCCACAGCCCGCCCCTCGCCCCATTGCAGATAACTCCATTGGATACTTTAATAAATTAAAGTAATGAGTGATCGGGGATAATCCTCCACCACCACCACCACCACTCACACACGAACCACAACAAAACATTTATGATCTCTGAAAAATGTCCATCGAGGACGTACACCGGGCGAACCAGTGTATCGGCGGAGACTATTCCCTGAGCTTTGTTTAATTTGAAGGAATCATAGGAATCTATTGGTTAAGGGTGCGAGATGGACATTTTCCCGGCTCCCTATGTATCCTTCCCCTCTCTCAGAGTCGGCTCTTAATAACAAAAGCCGTTGAACAATATTCAACTCAATCAATTCCCTGATAATAATATGCATATTAGATAGGAAAACAGATACTTATTAAGCGTCCATGTCACATAATATAAACTCAACGAACATTTAAATGTAAAATCTTTTTCGTATGGACGGACGGACGGACGGACGGACGGATAAGAGTTATGCACGTTCATGGCGGGGGATAACAATGTCTGTCGAAATTAAAATTGTAGATAAACCTTTAATTTTGAAATTGAAAAGTTAGGTCCAGATATTTCATATATTTAAATAAGAAATGACAACATATAAATCATTCATTTAATTGTAAGAAGCCATTAAAAACAAGAGTGGTAGACCTTGCTCATGTGAAAACCGTTCAGTAGCAGGTGAAAGAAAGTCAAGCATGACGCTACCGCAAGCGGAAGTAGAAACAGACAAAATTGCACACAAATCAAACGGAAGAAATATAAAGCCAAAAAGCAAACAGCTACATAATGTTAAACTGCCCGATAAGGAAACTAGTGCCACTGGTTTCATACACTCAGTTACTAACTTGTCTTCAAAACAACTGAGCAGTTCTCAGGAAACGTTATTGTCGAAAGGTCTAAAGTTTGTGCCAACAAGGCGAAACGTCGATAAAGGAAAACTGATGGAAGACCTTACAACTTGGGAGCGAAGAATGAGACTGCGCGAGTATTTTTATAATGAACAAGAAGATGATGAAGAACAACATGACGAATGTGATAAGTCACCTGACAGAGAAATGGCTGAAGTGGTGGAAAATGAATTAAATACGCATATAACATCGCTTCCAAGTTACATCAAGGATACCACTCACTTTTTAAATAAAGTAAGCAACAATACTGTCCCACAAAACGCTCTTATGTTTTGATGTCAAAGCACTATATCCTAGTGTACCGAGGGAGGAAGCACGCGTTTCCGTAGAACGAGCCTTAAACAGTAGATTTGAGCATTCCCGTAGAGGAAGTGTTAAGAATGATGGACATGGTGTTACAAAACAACAGTATCTCTTTTGCAGACAAACACTATATTCAGAATGAAGGAACAGCGATTGGATAACATCTGGGTATGAATTATGCATCCACATACCTTTGTACTTGGGAGAACAAACTGATGGAATCTGCAGATAAGGTACCGTATGCATACTTTCGCTATGTAGATGATGTGTGAGGACTGTGGTCGCACGGAGAAGATAACCTTATAGAGTTCCACAAGTTAGCAAATAGTATTCATCCTAGAATACAAATAGAACTCCGCTACTCAGCTGATCAGCTAGAATTTCTTGACGTTCTAACTTCAATTGAGGAAAACACAATCAAGACGGACCTCTATATGAAACCCACGGACAAGCACCTGTATCTTCATAGCCAGTCATCGCACCCAGAATCAACAAAGCAAGCTATACCATATGGCCTTGGGATTCGAGTCAAACGGATTTGTTCAGAGGAAAGCAACTACAACATGTATAGGAAGATTATGAGCAACTTCAGAAAAGGGGGTCTTCTGAAATATTTTAAGACTAAAACGTGTTAATTAAGTATGTTAATTAAGCAGTGAAAAATGCTTGCTACCGATCACGCCCTCTAGACCCGGGTTGAGCAGAATTCAGTATTTAAAATGTCGCTATTACAGAAATGTGTGCCATCCCGAAGATGGTATGCATATGGCGGTAAACATGGAACCTCCAATGAATTCCATGGCCAGAGGCGTATAATCCCAGTAAACATGGAACCTCCAATGAATTCCATGGCCAGAGGCGTATAATCCCAGTAAACATGGAACCTCCAATGAATTCCATGGCCAGAGGCGTATAATCCCAGTAAACATGGAACCTCCAATGAATTCCATGGCCAGAGGCGTAAAATCCCAGTAAACATGGAACCTCCAATGAATTCCATGGCCAGAGGCGTATAATCCCAGTAAACATGGAACCTCCAATGCATTCCATGGCCAGAGGCGTATAATCCCAGTAAACATGGAACCTCCAATGAATTCCATGGCCAGAGGCGTATAATCCCAGTAAACATGGAACCTCAAATGAATTCCATGGCCAGAGGCGTATAATCCCAGTAAACATGGAACCTCCAATGAATTCCATGGCCAGAGGCGTATAATCCCAGTAAACATGGAACCTCCAATGAATTCCATGGCCAGAGGCGTATAATCCCAGTTTCAAACAAAATGTCACCAATCATTATAGAACTGCACATATATTTATAGATGTATTAATCCAGTATCATTTTGACTTTAAACCTGCTTGCATAAAATTAAGAAGAGGTTCCTCTACATCTCATTGTCGATTGACCAATTATTTTTTTTTATACAGAATTATGTCCCTCTGTTTGACTCAGAATTTTCCACTGTAATATTGTATACTATGCGGTATCACGCTTTTATTACTTGTATTTTTCAAACAGTTTTGATGGATTGTTCCCAAACTTCATATACATATAACAACTGATGACCTTATGTCACTTTACACATTGTTGATTGTCTAATTCATTACATAATTATGGCCCTTTCTTTGACTTATAAGTATGTATAGTGGAATTCAACGGGTCGCCGTGGGGGTGGGGTGTGGTCGTTATCATTACGGCACGTTGATATTGTTATTTAACAAAGAACAAGAATTCGGGTTTCACTTCAAATGTTCATGGATTGCTATAACACTTGGCATACCGGTCACACGTGATGATATGCTGTGCGTCTGCATCAAACGACGTTTTCGATACTGAATCTTTTTAGAACCGTAATAAAAAGCTTTGTTTTACTTAAAAAGCCGTAGTATTAATCATCTTCAGTGATAGTTGAATTCAACGCACAGTTATGGCTTTGTGCAGGCCTCTTCTACCAAACACAACATGAAAGTTCTGATGGCTCCGTGTTGTACGGAGAAGACCGAAGTTCTAATTGCTCCGTGTTGTACGAAGAAGACCGACATTCTGATTGCTCCGTGTTGTACGGAGAAGACCGAAGTTCTGATTGCTCCGTGTTGTACGGAGAAGACCGAAGTTCTGATGGCTCCGTGTTGTACGGAGAAGACCGAAGTTCTGATGGCTCCGTGTTGTATGGAGAAGACCGAAATTCTGATGGCTCCGTGTTGTACGGAGAAGACCAAAGTTCTGATCGCTCCGTGTTGTACGGTGATGTTCGAGGTTCTGATGGCTCCAAGTTGTAACTGATTGCTCCGTGTTTTACGGAGAAGACCGAAGTACTGACTGCTCCGTATTGCACGGAGAATACCGAAGTTATGATGGCTCCGTGTTGTACGGAGAAGACCGAAGTTTTGATGGCTCCATGTTGTACGGAGAAGACCGAAGTTCTGATTGCTCCGTGTTGTACGGAGAAGACCGACCGAAGCTCTGATGGCTCCGTGTTGTACGGAGAAGATCAAAGTTCTGATGGATCCATGTTGTATGGAGAAGACCGAAGTTCTGATTGCTCCGTATCTTACGGAGAAGACCGAAGCTCTGATGGCTTCATCTTTATCAAGAAGATCGATCTGATTGCTCCGTGTTGCACGGAGAGGACCGAAGATCTAATGGCTCCGTGTTGTACAGAGAAGACCGAAGTTCTGATGGCTCCGTGTTGTACGAAGAAGACCGAAGCTCTGATGGCTCCGTGTTGTAAGGAGAAGTCCGAAGTTCTGAGGCTCCATGTTGTACGGAGAAGACCGAAGTTCTGATGGCTCCGTATTGTACGGAGAAGATCGAAGTTTTGATCGCTCTGTGTTGTACGGAGAAGACCGAAGTTCTGACGGCTCCGTGTTATATGGAGAAGATCGATCTGATTGCTCCATGTTTTACGGAGAAAACCAAAGTTCTGAATGCTCCTTGTTGTACGGAGAAGACCGAAGGTCTGATTGCTCCGTGTTGTACGGAAAAGACCGACGTCCTGGTGCCTCCATGTTGTACGGAGAATACCGATGTTCTGATTGATCCGTGTTGTATGGAGGAGACCGAAGCTCTGATTGCTCCGTGTTGTACGGAGAATACCGAAGTACTTGTGGCTCCGTGTTGTACGGAAAAGACAGAAGCTCGTTGGTTCCGTGTTGTACACAGAAGACCGAAGTTCTGATTGCTCCTTGTTGTATGGAGGAGACCGAAGCTCTAATTGCTCCGTGTTGTACGGAGAATACCGAAGTTCTTGTGGCTCCGTGTTGTACGGAAAAGACAGAAGCTCGTTGGTTCCGTGTTGTACACAGAAGACCGAAGTTCTGATGCCTCCGTGTTGTACGGAGAAGACCGAAATTCTGATTGCTCCGTGTTGTATGGAGAACCGAAGCTCTGATTGTTCCATGTTGTACGGAGAATATCGAAGTTCTTGTGGCTCCGTGTTGTACGGAAAAGACAGAATCTCGTTGGTTCCGTGTTGTACACAGAAGACCGAAGTTCTGATGGCTCCGTGTTGTACGAAAAAGACCGAAATTCTGGTGGCCCCGTGTTGTACGGAGAGGACCGAAGCAAACTCATCATGCCACAACGATATATATAGGCAGCGACATTAGTAAATAATGTACATTATGTGGCATTTTTTGAGTTATGTTATGAAGAATCTTTCATTCGTTACTATTTAATACTGATATATTAAAGTCATTGGATAACATATAATTTTATCCAACGAGTTTAATAAATTCAATGCTTGGAACAACCTAGCGTCATATTTTTTTCACCAAGTTTAATAAATTCAATATTAAACAGACTCTCATGTAACATTCTCTATGTAAACAAAAAAAAAATGGTTAACGTCATTGTTGAAATAGACCATTCATGTATTATGATTCATGAACTCATTCAATTATTGTGGCTGATTTCTACCATTTTTCGTCTTTTCGATATTTTTCCGCGAAAAGACGATACAACGAAAAGACGAAAGAACGAAAATACGACACATTCAGTGTGAAAAGACGACAAAACATTTTATATTGTGGTATATAATATTTTCGTTCATTCGTTTTTTCGTTCTATCATCTTTTCGCGCTGCATTTGTCATCTTTTTGTTCTGTCAACGATTTATCCATATCCTTGGTTCTGTCGTCTTTTCTCCGTTATGTCTTCTTTTCACACTGAATGTGTCTTATTTTCGTTCTGTCGACTTTTCCTGGCGAAATAACGGAATGACGAAATGGCAGAAATCACCCACCATATATGCAATAGCAAATTGTAACGTTTTACCTTATGGGGTAACTTTGTATTTCTTATCTGCTAGAGTCTAGACTGCTGCACAAATCGACATAATAAAGCAAGACATGTTGACCTGTTGGTAAATATTTGCCTGAATACCTGCGTTTCAAACAAACATAATTATGTGTCTATAAATTTATACTCGTAGAGTCTTTTATATAAGGTAAAACGTGTATAAAATAACCCATGCCTAGAGGATAATGTTATCTAAGTTCGGTGCATACTATTTAAAGCGAAAAAAAAAATTGAATAGAATAAACTTTATTTTCAATAATGGGTCATGGCTTGTATGGTAGTCAAACCGCAGTTACAGTTTTCAATTTAAAACAATTAAGGCTTTTTCTTTTTTGTTTACATTTAGGAATAAATAATATAAATGTAAATATTAAAGTCGAACAGGAAATGTAGCATGTAACGACAACAGCCAATCAGAAATACGCATGGAAAGAACAACAACAACTATAGGTAAAATAAAGAAAAACACACGTAATACATACAGTTACCATTTAAAGGCACACGGCCTTGACGTGTTTATTAAGCAATAAAAGTAGGTTCTCGATTTATTAATCCAATATCATTTTGACTTTGAACCTGCTTGCATATAATATGGAATTTTTATTTTTTTCTTGTTATTCTACAATAGGAATATTTTTATTATTGGTGCAGTTTAATCAATATTTTATTAATATACAATAAAACTTTTCTTTGTACTATTCTTAAAATTAATAATAATAATTAAACAAATTTATGTCATGTAGAAAAAGTAATGGGACTACGCAGGTTTTTTTAAAAATCAAGATTGCCGTGTATCCCTTTAAAAGGAACTCATTGAACATACATTTTTTGGATTACACAAGACCTGGCTTAATATGTTGTCTGGCGTTCCTAGCGGCACAAAATAACAACTCCACTATGCCTGCTTTATACTACAAACAGCAGGGCCCGTATTCATAAAGCAACTTAAGTAGAAAATATTGCTTAAGTCAAAATTTTCAGATTTATACATATCTTCCAATATCTTATGAACCTCTCAGCGACTATTTCCAGCCTATTGTATTTGGGTGGAGGAGAAATTGTGTATAGGTAAACTGTAAATCACTGTTAGACATACAATTGCATGAGCAAATGGTGGTATTCAATTTTGGTTCAGTTGATGAGGCCCTCCCAATACACTTTTTGTATGAATCCAACATATTAAAGCATAAAATCAGGTATTTCTTAGTTTGGTTTGTTGTGTTTTTATTCTAAAAACGAATTATCAACAAAGTTTTGTATTTTGTAATTTGCTTTTTTCCTTCTTCATAAAAGTAAAGTTAGAAGTATTACATACTGTTATACCCTAGATACCATGTTCAATATAATAATGCTTTTCATAGAGAAAACTCGAGCTTCAGTTTATCTACCTACAGGCTTTCCATGCCTTTTCAATGATCATTTAGCGTTGGGAAACAGGTCCTTAAGATAACAGTGTCAGCGTCATATGCTTAATAAAATAATAATTTATGATTTCTATCCGTTCATACAGTCCAACATAAATTGTATTTACCACCTAACTCCCTTAAACATGTATCATATATACATGTATAAATACCAACAAACGACTGTATAGGAGTGGTCAAACGCGCCATGCATTTATCGAAAGAAAAAGAACGAGCATCAAATATTACTTAATTTTACAAACGAAAACATTCAATTATTCTGTCTTCGACAAACCACAATCACAGAATTCTAATTAATTGACACAATAACAGGGAAATTGCCTTCCGCAAAT
The DNA here is from genome assembly GCA_037043455.1 of Cyrtodaria siliqua. Classification (NCBI taxonomy): domain Eukaryota; kingdom Metazoa; phylum Mollusca; class Bivalvia; order Adapedonta; family Hiatellidae; genus Cyrtodaria; species Cyrtodaria siliqua. Next base: position 21,166 of record JAWPHD010022321.1, read on the forward strand.
TTAACTATTCTAATCACAACGGTCTGTATTACACAGTATCAACTGCATTCCACAGTGCATTTGCCTTCCGCAAATTTAACTATTCTAATCACAACGGTCTGTATTCCACAGTATCAACTGCATTGCACATTGCAATTGCCTTCTGCAATTTTAACTATTCTAATCACAGCGGCCAATATTCCACAGAACCAACTGCATTCCACAGTGCAACTGCCTTCCGCAAATTTAACTATTCTAATCACAACGGCCTGTATTACACAGTATCAACTGCATTCCAAATTGCAATTGCCTTCTGCAATTTTAACTATTCTAATCACAGCGGCCAATATTCCACAGAACCAACTGCATTCCACAGTGCAACTGCCTTCCGCAAATTTAACTATTCTAATCACAACGGTCTGTATTCCACAGTATCAACTGCATTCCACAGTGCAATTGCATTCCGCAAATTTAACTAGTCTAATCACAACGGTCTGTATTCCACAGTATCAACTGCATTCCACAGTGCAATTGCCTTCTGCAATTTTAACTATTCTAATCACAGCGGCCAATATTCCACAGAACCAAGTGCTTACATTTAACGGGTGTAAATGACGAGTAGACTGAGATAAGCTGAAAATGTGTTACACTATCTTCTACTTCACAGCCGCACTCGCAAGTTGGTCAATCTCGTAAATAGTTAAAGTATAAGTTGTTATTGAGAGTGTTACACAAATGCCTCATTCTGGCATGTAAAACAGCAAATAATCTTTGCCCACATAAGTAGTAAGGTGGCACTTTTGTACTAAAAAATACAGATAGTAATAGTCTTCTCTTAAAAATTGCGATACTTTCAGAGTTTCGTATCTCTATTGGCAAGTCATTCCATAGTTTAAGAGAGGAAGGAACAAACGAGTTATTGAATATTTCGGTTCTCCTAGCAATAGTGGCATAGTTATCGTTATTTCTGAGATTGTATGTGCTGAAATCTCCAACTAGCTGTGGGAAAATATTTGAAATGTAATTTGGAACGGTTCCATTTTTAACATTATAAACCGAAATAAGTTTTGCATTTTCCTTGTATCAGAAAGTGAAACCCATCCTATTTCGGATATTAGGCGATGTATGGATACTGATCGGGTTAGACCCGTCACAATACGAGCTGCCTCATATTGTAACTTTTCCAAGCTATCTTTTTTTAGTAAAGTACATCCATCCCAAGTAATGGGAGCATATTCCAGTATTGGGCGCATATAAGACACATATATCTGATTAAGTGTTTTGCGCGCTACTTTGTATTTAAGCATTCTCATTAATCCAAGCACTTTTGACGCAGAAGCAACAATATTTTTAATGTGTTCGTGCCATTTACCGTTATTACTCTGTGTTACTCCTAGATGTCTATGATTATCAACAAAGGTTAGCGGGACATTGTCTAGATATAAAGTTGGAAGACGATCATTATTACTTAAGGAAAGGAACATTGCTTCTGTATTGGCAGGATTAAATTGCACGATTGCTTTGACCTTTCCGTAATCAAGAGCAGGTCATGATTAAGAATTCCTTCCATGTCGTTTATACTAGATGTTGGGACTGATAACGAAGTGTCATCAGCAAATAAACGGGTTATACTCAGCATATTTTCGGCAATATCATTTACATATATCAAAAATAAAAGAGGACCCAAGACACAGCCTTGAGGAACTCCAGCTGTTAGTGTTTTCGATTCGGAGGTTGCAGATCCGACGCGGACTCTTCGAGATCTGTTTGAGAGGTAATCAGATATCCAAGCTTAAATCTTGCCATCGATACCATATTGTTTTAGCTTGAACAAAAGACCTTTATGCAAACACGATCAAACGCTTTAGATATATCATTAAAAACAATGCATGTAAATTGTTTAGCATCGAATGCCTGACATATATAATGGTACATGTCGATAAGTTGATATGTAGTAGAATGACCAGGGAGAAAACCTGATTGATTCCTAAAGATAAGATCAAACATAAGTAGAAAATTATACACATGTTTAAATACTATTCTTTCCATTACTTTACCAACACAACTTAATAACGCTATAGGTCTATAAGTTGTAGGGATACTTGGGTCTGACTTTTTGATAAGTGCCATGACCATAGCACATTTCCATAAGTCGGGGAAAACGCTCTCGTTTAATGATCTGTTAAAAAGAATATGTAGAGGTTTTGAAATTGTATTTGCAGTTTCCTTTAACATCCTATGGCTTATTTCATCCTCCCCACATGCTTTATTTACATTTAAAATCTTGATAATGTCAACTATTTCGGATTCTTCTATATAAATATTTTCTAATTTATTTTTGGATTCTGAATGAAAAATAGGTAATTCAACATTAGAATCATCAACTGATGATATTGAAACATTTCAAACATTTCACTTTTGCTTGGTCAGTTATTGAGTATAACGTTTCGCCATTTGGAAAGTCTGTTTTTAAAGGTGGGATAGTTTCCGAGTTTTTGTTTGACTTGATGAAATATTTTAAAAGTTTCCAATACTGACGTCTGTCGTTGATATTTGTTTCAGTAATTATGTGTTCAACATTACTAAAGAAACGTTCTTTAGCGTGACTTTTTAGATTATTAACTTTGTTTCGTAGCTTTTTGTACGCAGCTATATCAGCCAGGGATTGAGTACGCGTCGCTTTAGCTTTCTGACGATCACGCTGTCTTGACACACGTCTTTATTTCGGAATCATACAGCGATTTATCATTTGTTACATTTTTCGATGGAATGCACACATTAATCAATTAAAAAAAGGATTTCGTAAAATGTTCACACGCAACACTGAGCGAATCGTTTTGTCTTCACAACCATTAAATCTCCGATCAATTCATACTGCCCGTGAAACCTCGAATGACCGTTTTCCCGCTGTATAGTGTCTTTTTTATAGTAACCATTAAACGACCATATTACCAAATATGGAAGTTCTACTACGAAGTAGAAACACTGGACCTAGGCTGGGTGTGTTTCTGTGTCGCCGCCATTTTGAATAGCATCTGAAAGAGAGAAATGCAGGTACCAACTTTCAAAAAGGTCACGGAAAATGCATATTCTCAAAAACTTTCAGAAAAGGTAGAACAGGTAATGCTCGACTCCTGCCTATTTCAACAATATTTTAGAATATACAAGTTTTGTACCCATTTTGAAACATTAGCAATTTCGAAGAAAAACAAAAACTCGTTTTTTACGGTCTTCGCATTTGTACCGCGGTTGCCGACTATGATATCTCTATAAAGCCTGTCAACTCTATTTTTTGACGAATCTCTGACATAATAACTTACTTTTGATATATGATTTATTTTCTCTGTCATCCAGTATACAGCTTTAAACTAGTTTTTTTTAAAAAGAGTACTATAGTTTCCTCGCATCTGCGCGTGCATGAAAATGGGAACTACGTTACCTCCAACACTAATTATTTATGTTTGAGTTATGCGGTCTACGCACGTGAAATAATTCCACAGGCGCCCCTACTGAATATTACAAAATATTCTAACACGACCTCCACAGTCTTTCATATACACAAAGAAGAGAGACAGCTGTATGTTATTCTACGATAAAATACAGCTGTTCCAGTTAATTCCTCGCGTATATTTCATACGTTGGAAGCGCCACATTACATGACGTCACTTGGTAAATATACGTCACGATCACAAACTCAACAGTAATTTTAATAAAATGTTAATTACAACAAACTTGCCATGCTCCCAAATCGTGCGCACCCCCAATATAAACCCATTATATGCATTAGTACATATAACATTAATAAGCATCTTGAACAAGGTGAGAACGTTTGACGTCATACAGCGCAAGCTATATGACGTAAGCAATGACTTAATGTTTGTCACGTGATTACTAGTGTATTGAAACGCATAATTTTGCATACTGGGGCGCCCAATGGAACAGCCTGTAAACATAGCAGCATGATTACCTTGACCTCCGAGATAATAAATAGTGCCCCAACAATAGCGTAAACAATGGGGTTATTGTTGCTAGAATCGAAATAATAAATACGTACCTGTATTTTATCGGTGAATAAAATGCAGTTAGTCGTTCGGATGCGAGTAATTAAATCACTAGTACTGACGCACTCGTGAATTAATTACTACGCATCCGAACTCCTAAATGTATTTTATTCACCGATAAAACACAGCTACATATTTATTATTTCTTAATTAAAGTACTGAATCCTTTAAGATTGCGAGATTACGACATACATTTCGGATTCTCGTCCTATTCTACTATGAAAAAGATGCAAAGTTTTCAAACCAAAC
>JAWPHD010022322.1:0-25453 GCA_037043455.1 Cyrtodaria siliqua
GAATATATACGTGTAAGAACGGAATATATATGTGTAAGAACGGCATATATATGCGTTAGAACTTAATACATATGTGTAAGAACGGAATATATATGTGTAAGAACGGAATATATGTGTAAGAATATATATGCGTAAGAACGGAATATATATGTGTAAGAACGGAATACATATGCGTAAGGACTGAATATATATGTGTATGAACAGAATATATATGTTTAAGAACTGAATATATATGCGTAAGAACTGAATATATATGCGTAAGAACTGAATATATATGCATAAAACTGAATATATATGCGAAAGAACGGAATATATATGCGTTAGAACGGAATACATGTGTAAGAACGGAATATATATGTGTAAGAACGGAATATATATGTGTAAGAATTGAATATATATGTGTAAGAACTGAATATATATGCGTAAGAACTGAATATATATGCGTAAGAATTGAATATATATGCGTAAAAACTGAATATATATGCGTAAGAAATGAATATATATGCGTAAGAACTGAATATATATGCGTAAGAACTGAATATATATGCGTAAGAACGGAATATATACGTGTAAGAACGGAATTTATATGTGTTAGAACGGAATATATATGCGTAAGAACGGAATATATATGTGTAAAAACGGAATATATATGCGTAAGAACTGAATATATATGCGTAAGAACTGAATAAATATGCGTAAGAACTGAACATATATGCGTAAGAACTGAACATATATGCGTAATAACTGTACATATATGCGTAAGAACTGAATATATATGCGTAAGAACTGAATATATGCCTAAGAACTGAATATATATGCGTAAAACTGAACATATATGCGAAAGAACGGAATATATATGCGTAAGAACGGAATATATGTGTAAGAACGGAATATATACGTGTAAGAACGGAATATATATGCGTAAGAACTGAATATATATGCGTAAGTACTGAATATATATGTGTAAGAACGGAATATATATGTGTAAAAACGGAATATATATGTGTAAGAACGGACTATATGTGTAAGAATATATATGCGTAAGAACGGAATATATATGTGTAAGAACGGAATATATATGCGTAAGGACTGAATATATATGTGTAAGAACTGAATATATATGTTTAAGAACTGAATATATATGCGTAAGAACTGAATATATATGCGTAAGAACTGAATATATATGCGTCAAACTGAATATATATGCGAAAGAACGGAATATATATGCGTAAGAACGGAATACATGTGTAAGAACGGAATATATATGCGTAAGAACTGAATATATGCCTAAGAACTGAATATATATGCGTAAAACTGATAATATATGCGAAAGAACGGAATATATATGCGTAAGAACGGAATATATGTGTAAGAACGGAATATATAAGTGTAAGAACGGAATATATATGTGTAAGAACGGAATATATGTGTAAGAATATATATGCGTAAGAACGGAATATATATGTGTAAGAACGGAATATATATGCGTAAGAACTGAATATATATGTGTAAGAACTAAAAATATATGTTTAAGAACTGAATATATATGTGTAAGAACTGAATATATATGTGTAAGAACGGAATATATATGTGTAAGAACGGAATATATATGTGTAAGAACGGAATATATGTGTAAGAATATATATGCGTAAGAACGGAATATATATGCGTAAGAACTGAATATATATGTGTAAGAACTAAATATATATGTTTAAGAACTGAATATATATGCGTAAGAACTGAATATATATGCGTAAGAACTGAATATATATGCGTAAAACTGAATATATATGCGAAAGAACGGAATATATATGCGTAAGAACGGAAATACATGTGTAAGAACGGAATATATATGTGTATGAACAGAATATATATGTGTAAGAACGGAATATATACGTGTAAGAACGGAATATATATGTGTAAGAACAGAATATATACGTGTAAGAACGGAATATATATGTGTAAAAACGGAATATATATGTGTAAGAACGGAATATTTACGTGTAAGAACGGAATATATATGTGTAAGAACGGAATATATATGCGTTAGAACGGAAAATATATGTGTAAGAACGGAATATATATGTGTAAAAACGGAATATATGTGTAAGAATATATATGCGTAAGAACCGAATATATATGTGTAAGAACCGAATATATATGTGTAAGAACTGAATATATATGCGTACGAACTGAACATATATGCGTAATAACGGAATATATATGCGTAAGAACGGAATATATATGTGTAAGAAGTGAATATATATGTGTAAGACCTGAATATATATGTGTAAAAACTGAATATATATGCGTAAGAACTGAATATATATGCGTAAGAACTGAATATATATGCGTAAAAACAGAATATATATGCGTAAGAACTGAACATATATGAGTAATAACTGAACATATATGCGTAAGAACTGAATATATATGCGTAAGAACTGAATATATGCCTAAGAACTGAATATATATGCGTAAAACTGAATATATATGCGAAAGAACGGAATATATATGCGTAAGAACGGAATATATGTGTAAGAACGGAATATATACGTGTAAGAACGGAATATATATGTGTAAGAACGGAATATATGTGTAAGAATATATATGCGTAAGAACGGAATATATATGTGTAAGAACGGAATATATATGCGTAAGAACTGAATATATATGTGTAAGAACTAAATATATATGTTTAAGAACTGAATATATATGCGTAAGAGCTGAATATATATGCGTAAGAACTGAATATATATGCGTAAAACTGAATATATATGCGAAAGAACGGATTATATATGCGTAAGAACGGAAATACATGTGTAAGAACGGAATATATATGTGTAAGAACAGAATATATATGTGTAAGAACGGAATATATACGTGTAAGAACGGAATATATATGTGTAAGAACAGAATATATACATGTTAGAACGGAATATATATGTGTAAAAACGGAATATATATGTGTAAGAACGGAATATTTACGTGTAAGAACGGAATATATATGTGTAAGAACGGAATATATATGCGTTAGAACGGAAAATATATGTGTAAGAACGGAATATATATGTGTAAGAACGGAATATATGTGTAAGAATATATATGCGTAAGAACCGAATATATATGTGTAAGAACGGAATATATATGTGTAAGAACTGAATATATATGCGTACGAACTGAACATATATGCGTAATAACGGAATATATATGCGTAAGAACGGAATATATATGTGTAAGAAGTGAATATATATGTGTAAGAACTGAATATATATGTGTAAAAACTGAATATAGATGAGTAAGAACTGAATATATATGCGTAAGAACTGAATATATATGCGTAAAAACCGAATATATATGCGTAAGAACTGAATATACATGTGTAAGAAAGGAATATATATGTGTAAGAACGGAATATATATGTGTATGAACGGAATATATACGTGTAAGAACGGAATATATACGTGTAAGAACGGAATATATATGTGTAAGAACGGAATATATATGCGTTAGAACTTAATACATATGTGTAAGAACGGAATATATATGTGTAAGAACGGAATATATGTGTAAGAATATATATGCGTAAGAACGGAATATATATGTGTAAGAACGGAATACATATGCGTAAGGACTGAATATATATGTGTATGAACAGAATATATATGTTTAAGAACTGAATATATATGCGTAAGAACTGAATATATATGCGTAAGAACTGAATATATATGCATAAAACTGAATATATATGCGAAAGAACGGAATATATATGCGTTAGAACGGAATACATGTGTAAGAACGGAATATATATGTTTAAGAACGGAATATATATGTGTAAGAATTGAATATATATGTGTAAGAACTGAATATATATGCGTAAGAACTGAATATATATGCGTAAGAATTGAATATATATGCGTAAAAACTGAATATATATGCGTAAGAACTGAATATATATGCGTAAGAACTGAATATATATGCGTAAGAACTGAATATATATGCGTAAGAACGGAATATATACGGGTAAGAACGGAATTTATATGTGTTAGAACGGAATATATATGCGTAAGAACGGAATATATATGTGTAAAAACGGAATATATATTCGTAAGAACTGAATATATATGCGTAAGAACTGAATAAATATGCGTAAGAACTGAACATATATGCGTAAGAACTGAACATATATGCGTAATAACTGAACATATATGCGTAAGAACTGATAATATATGCGTAAAAACTGAATATATGCCTAAGAACTGAATATATATGCGTAAAACTGAACATATATGCGAAAGAACGGAATATATATGCGTAAGAACGGAATATATGTGTAAGAACGGAATATATACGTGTAAGAACGGAATATATATGTGTAAGAACTGAATATATATGCGTAAGTACTGAATATATATGTGTAAGAACGGAATATATATGTGTAAAAACGGAATATATATGTGTAAGAACGGACTATATGTGTAAGAATATATATGCGTAAGAACGGAATATATATGTGTAAGAACGGAATATATATGCGTAAGGACTGAATATATATGTGTAAGAACTGAATATATATGTTTAAGAACTGAATATATATGCGTAAGAACTGAATATATATGCGTAAGAACGGAATATATATGCGTCAAACTGAATATATATGCGAAAGAACGGAATATATATGCGTAAGAACGGAATACATGTGTAAGAACGGAATATATATGCGTAAGAACTGAATATATGCCTAAAAACTGAATATATATGCGTAAAACTGAATATATATGCGAAAGAACGGAATATATATGCGTAAGAACGGAATATATGTGTAAGAACGGAATATATAAGTGTAAGAACGGAATATATATGTGTAAGAACGGAATATATGTATAAGAATATATATGCGTAAGAACGGAATATATATGTGTAAGAACGGAATATATATGCATAAGAACTGAATATATATGTGTAAGAACTAAATATATATGTTTAAGAACTGAATATATATGCGTAAGAACTGAATATATATGCGTAAGAACTGAATATATATGCGTAAAACTGAATATATATGCGAAAGAACGGAATATATATGCGTAAGAACGGAAATACATGTGTAAGAACGGAATATATATGTGTAAGAACGGAATATATATGTGTAAGAACGGAATATATGTGTAAGAATATATATGCGTAAGAACGGAATATATATGCGTAAGAACTGAATATATATGTGTAAGAACTAAATATATATGTTTAAGAACTGAATATATATGCGTAAGAACTGAATATATATATGCGTAAGAACTGAATATATATGCGTAAAACTGAATATATATCCGAAAGAACGGAATATATATGCGTAAGAACGGAAATACATGTGTAAGAACGGAATATATATGTGTAAGAACAGAATATATATGTGTAAGAACGGAATATATACGTGTAAGAACAGAATATATACGTGTAAGAACGGAATATATATGTGTAAAAACGGAATATATATGTGTAAGAACGGAATATATAAGTGTAAGAACGGAATATATATGTGTAAGAACGGAATATATATGCGTTAGAACGGAAAATATATGTGTAAGAACGGAATATATATGTGTAAGAACGGAATATATGTGTAAGAATATATATGCGTAAGAACCGAATATATATGTGTAAGAACGGAATATATATGTGTAAGAACTGAATATATATGCGTACGAACTGAACATATATGCGTAATAACGGAATATATATGCGTAAGAACGGAATATATATGTGTAAGAAGTGAATATATATTTGTAAGACATGAATATATATGTGTAAAAACTGAATATATATGCGTAAGAACTGAATATATATACGTAAGAACTGAATATATATGCGTAAAAACTGAATATATATGCGTAAGAACTGAACATATATGCGTAATAACTGAACATATATTCGTAAGAACGGAATATATACGTGTAAGAACGGAATTTATATGTGTTAGAACGGAATATATATGCGTAAGAACGGAATATATATGTGTAAAAACGGAATATATATGCGTAAGAACTGAATATATATGCGTAAGAACTGAATAAATATGCGTAAGAACTGAACATATATGCGTAAGAACTGAACATATATGCGTAATAACTGAACATATATGCGTAAGAACTGAATATATATGCGTAAGAACTGAATATATGCCTAAGAACTGAATATATATGCGTAAAACTGAATATATATGCGAAAGAACGGAATATATATGCGTAAGAACGGAATATATGTGTAAGAACGGAATATATACGTGTAAGAACGGAATATATATGTGTAAGAACGGAATATTCGTGTAAGAATATATATGCGTAAGAACGGAATATCTATGTGTAAGAACGGAATATATATGCGTAAGAACTGAATATATATGTGTAAGAACTAAATATATATGTTTAAGAACTGAATATATATGCGTAAGAACTGAATATATATGCGTAAGAACTGAATATATATGCGTAAAACTGAATATATATGCGAAATAACGGATTATATATGCGTAAGAACGGAAATACATGTGTAAGAACGGAATATATATGTATAAGAACAGAATATATATGTGTAAGAACGGAATATATACGTGTAAGAACGGAATATATATGTGTAAGAACAGAATATATACGTGTAAGAACGGAATATATATGTGTAAAAACGGAATATATATGTGTAAGAACGGAATATTTACGTGTAAGAACGGAATATATATGTGTAAGAACGGAATATATATTCGTTAGAACGGAAAATATATGTGTAAGAACGGAATATATATGTGTAAGAACGGAATATATGTGTAAGAATATATATGCGTAAGAACCGAATATATATGTGTAAGAACGGAATATATATGTGTAAGAACTGAATATATATGCGTACGAACTGAACATATATGCGTAATAACGGAATATATATGCGTAAGAACGGAATATATATGTGTAAGAAGTGAATATATATGTGTAAAAACTGAATATATATGTGTAAAAACTGAATATAGATGCGTAAGAACTGAATATATATGCGTAAGAACTGAATATATATGCGTAAAAACTGAATATATATGCGTAAGAACTGAATATACATGTGTAAGAAAGGAATATATATGTGTAAAAACGGAATATATATGTGTATGAACGGAATATATACGTGTAAGAACGGAATATATACGTGTAAGAACGGAATATATATGTGTAAGAACGGAATATATATGTGTAAGAACGGAATATATGTGTAAGAATATATATGCGTAAGAACGGAATATATGTGTAAGAATGGAATATATATGCGTAAGGACTGAATATATATGTGTATGAACTGAATATATATGTTTAAGAACTGAATATATATGCGTAAGAACTGAATATATATGCGTAAGAACTGAATATATATGCGTAAAACTGAATATATATGCGAAAGAACGGAATATATATGCGTTAGAACGGAATACATGTGTAAGAACGGAATACATATGTGTAAGAACGGAATATATATGTGTAAGAATTGAATATATATGTGTAAGAACTGAATATATATGCGTAAGAACTGAATATATATGCGTAAGAATTGAATATATATGCGTAAAAACTGAATATATATGCGTAAGAACTGAATATATATGCGTAAGAACTGAAAATATATGCGTAAGAACTGAATATATATTCGTAAGAACGGAATATATACGTGTAAGAACGGAATATATATGTGTTAGAACGGAATATATATGCGTAAGAACGGAATATATATGTGTAAAAACGGAATATATATGCGTAAGAACTGAATATATATGCGTAAGAACTGAATAAATATGCGTAAGAACTGAACATATATGCGTAAGAACTGAACATATATGCGTAATAACTGAACATATATGGGTAAGAACTGAATATATATGCGTAAGAACTGAATATATGCCTAAGAACTGAATATATATGCGTAAAACTGAACATATATGCGAAAGAACGGAATGTATATGCGTAAGAACGGAATATATGTGTAAGAACGGAATATATACGTGTAAGAACGGAATATATATGCGTAAGAACTGAATATATATGCGTAAGTACTGAATTTATATGTGTAAGAACGGAATATATATGTGTAAAAACGAAATATATATGTGTCAGAACGGACTATATGTGTAAGAATATATATGCGTAAGAACGGAATATATATGTGTCAGAACAGAATATATACGTGTAAGAACGGAAGATATATGTGTAAAAACGGAATATATAAGTGAAAGAACGGAATATTTACGTGTAAGAACGGAATATATATGTGTAAGAGCGGAATATATATGCGTTAGAACTGAATATATATGTGTAAGAACGGAATATATATGTGTAAGAACGGAATATATGTGTAACAATATATATGCGTAAGAACCGAATATATATGTGTAAGAACTGAATATATATGCGTAAAACTGAATATATATGCGAAAGAACGGAATATATATGCGTAAGAACGGAATATATGTGTAAGAACGGAATATGTACGTGTAAGAACGGAATATATATGTGTAAGAACGGAATATATATGTGTAACAACTGAGTATATATGTATAAGAACTGAATATATATGTGTAAGAACTGAATATATAAGCGTAAGAACGGAATATATATGCGTAAACCTGAATATATATGCGAAAGAACGGAATATATATGCGTGAGAACGGAATATATGTGTAAGAACGGAATATATATGTGTAAGAAAGGAATATATACGTGTAAGAACGGAATATATATGTGTAAGAACGGAATATATATGTGTAAGAACGGAATATATATGTGTTAAAACGGAATATATATATGTAAGAACTGAATATATATGTGTAAGAACTGAATATATATGTGTAAGAATTGAATATATATGTGTAAGAACTGAATATATATGCGTAAGAACTGAATATATATGCGTAAGAATTGAATATATATGCGTAAAAACTGAATATATATGCGTAAGAACTGAATATATATGCGTAAGAACTGAAAATATATGCGTAAGAACGGAATATATACGTGTAAGAACGGAATATATATTTGTTAGAACGGAATATATATGCGTAAGAACGGAATATATATGTGTAAAAACGGAATATATATGCGTAAGAACTGAATATATATGCGTAAGAACTGAATAAATATGCGTAAGAACTGAACATATATGCGTAAGAACTGAACATATATGCGTAATAACTGAACATATATGCGTAAGAACTGAATATATATGCGTAAGAACTGAATATATGCCTAAGAACTGAATATATATGCGTAAAACTGAATATATATGCGAAAGAACGGAATATATATGCGTAAGAACGGAATATATGTGTAAGAACGGAATATATATGTGTAAGAACGTAATATGTATGCGTAAGAACTTAATATAAATGCGTAAGAACTGAATATATATGCGTAAGTACTGAATATATATGTGTAAGAACGGAATATATATGTGTAAAAACGGAATATATGTGTAAGAATATATATGCGTAAGAACGGAATATATATGTGTAAGAACGGAATATATATGCGTAAGGACTGAATATATATGTGTAAGAACTGAATATATATGTTTAAGAACTGAATATATATGCGTAAGAACTAAATATATATGCGTAAGAACTGAATATATATGTGAAAGAACGGAATATATATGCGTAAGAACGGAATACATGTGTAAGAACGGAATATATATGTGTAAGAACGGAATATATATGTGTAAGAACCGGAACATATATGTGTAAGAACGGAATATATATGTGTAAGAACAAAATATATACGTGTAAGAACGGAATATATATGTGTAAAAACGGAATATATAAGTGTAAGAACGGAATATTTACGTGTAAGAACGGAATATATATGTGTAAGAGCGGAATATATATGCCTTAGAACGGAATATATATGTGTAAGAACGGAATATATATGTGTAAGAACGGAATATACGTGTAAGAATATATATGCGTAAGAACCGAATATATATGTGTAAGAACTGAATATATATGCGTAAAACTAGATATATATGCGAAAGAACGGAATATATATGCGTAAGAACGGAATATATGTGTAAGAACGGAATATGTACGTGTAAGAACGGAATATATATGTGTAAGAACGGAATATATATGTGTAACAACTGAGTATATATGTATAGGAACTGAATATATATGTGTAAGAACTGAATATATAAGCGTAAGAACGGAATATATATGCGTAAACCTGAATATATATGCGAAAGAACGGAATATATATGCGTGAGAACGGAATATATGTGTAAGAACGGAATAAATATGTGTAAGAAAGGAATATATACGTGTAAGAACGGAATATATATGTGTAAGAACAGAATATACATGTGTAAGAACGGAATATATATGTGTTAAAACGGAATATATATGTGTAATATGTGAATATATATGTGTATGAACTGAATATATATGTGTAAGAACTGAATATATATGTGTAAGAACTGAATATATATGTGTAAGAACGGAATATATATATGTAAGAAGTGAATATATATTTGTAAGAACGGAATATATATGTGTAAGAACGGAATATATATGTTTAAGAAATGAATATATATGTGTAAGAACTGAATATATATGTGTAAGAACTGAATATATATGTGTAAGAACTGAATATATATGAGTAAGAACTGAATATGTATGCGTAAAACCGAATATATATGCGTAAGAACTGAACATATATGTGTAAGAAATGAATATATATGCGTAAGAAGTGAATATTTATGCGTAAGAAGTGAATATATATGTGTAAGAACTGAATATATATGTGTAAGAACGGAATATATATGTGTAAGAACTGAATATATATGTGTAAGAACGGAATATGTACGTGTAAGAACGGAATATATATGTGTAAGAACTGAACATATATATGTAATAAATGAATATATATGCGCAAGAACTGGATATATATGCGTAAGAACTGAATATATATCTGTAAGAACTGAATATATATGTGTAAGAACTGAATATATATGCGTAAGAACTGAATATATATTCGTAAGAACGGAATATATATGTGTTAGAACGGAATATATATGTGTAAGAACGGAATATGTACGTGTAAGAACGGAATATATATGTGTAAGAACGGAATATATATGTGTATATATGTGTAAGAACGGAATATATATGTGTAAGAACTGAATATATATGTGTAAGAAGTGAATATATATGTGTAAGAACGGAATATATATGTGTAAGAAAGGAATATATATGTGTAAGAACGGAATATATACGTGTAAGAACGGAATATATATGTATAAGAACTGAACATATATGTGTAAGAAATGAATATATATGCGTAAGAACTGAATATATATGCGTAAGAACTGAATATATATGCGTAAGAACTGAACATATATCTGTAAGAACTGAATATATATGCATGAGAAAGGAATATATATGCGTAAGAACGGAATATATATGTGTAAGAACGGAATTTATATGTGTAAGAACTGAATATATATGTGTAAGAACGGAATATATGTGTAAGAATATATATGCATAAGAACGGAATATATATGTGTAAGAACGGTATATATACGTGTAAGAACGGAATATATATGTGTAAAAACAGAATATATATGTGTAAGAACTGAATATATATGTGTAAGAACGGAATATATGTGTAAGAATATATATGCGTAAGAACGGAATATATATGTGTAAGAACATAATTTATATGCGTAAGAACAGAATATATATGTGTAAGAAATGAATATATGTGTGTAAAAACTGAATATATATGCGTAAGAACTGAATATATATGCTTAAAACTGAATATATATGCGAAAAAACGGAATATATATGCGTAAGAACGGAATATATGTGTAAGAACGGACTATATTTGTAAGAACGGAATATATATGTGTAAGAACGGAATATATACGTGTAAGAAGGGAATATATATGTGTAAGAACAGAATATATATGTGTATGAACGGAATATATATGTGTAAGAACTAAATATATATGTGTAAGAACTGAATATATATGTGTAAGAATTGAATATATATGTGTAAGAACTGAATATATATGTGTAAGAACAGAATATATATGTGTAAGAAGTGAATATATATGTGTAAGAAAGGAATATTTATGTGTAAGAACGGAATATATATGTGTAAGAAGTGAATATATATGTGTAAGGACTGAATATATATGTGTAAGAACTGAATATATATGCGTAAGAACTGAATATATATGCGTAAAACTGAATATATATGCGTAAGAACTGAACATATATGTGTAAGAAATGAATATATATGCGTAAGAACTGAATATATATGCGTAAGAACGGAATATATATGTGTAAGAACGGAATATATATGTGTAAGAACGGAATATATATGTGTAAGAACTGAATATATATGTGTAAGAACGGAATATATATGTGTAAGAACGGGTTATATATGTGTAAGAACGGAATATATATGTGTAAGAACGGAACATATATGTGTTAGAACGGAATATATATGTGTAAGAACGGAATATATACGTGTAAGAACGGAATATATATGTATAAGAACTCAACATATATGTGTAAGAAATGAATATATATGCGTAAGAACTGAATATATATGCGTAAGAACTGAATATATATGCGTAAGAACTGAATATATATCTGTAAGAACTGAATTTATATGCATGAGAAAGGAATATATATGCGTAAGAACTGAATATATATGCGTAACAACGGAATATATATGTGTAAGAACGGAATTTATATGTGTAAGAACTGAATATATATGTGTAAGAACGGAATATATGTGTAAGAATATATATGCGTAAGAACGGAATATATATGTGTAATAACGGTATATATACGTGTAAGAACGGAATATATATGTGTAAGAACAGAATATATATGTGTACGAACGGAATATATATGTGTAAGAACTGAATATATATGTGTAAGAACTGCACATATATGCGTAAGAACTGAATGCGTAAGAACTGAATATATATGCGTAAGAACTGAATATATATGCGTAAAACTGAATATATATGCGAAAGAACGGAATATATATGCGTAAGAACGGAATATATGTGTAAGAACGGAATACATATGTGTAAGAACGGAATTTATATGCGTAAGAACTGAATATATATGCGTAAGAACTGAATATATATGCGTAAGAACTGAATATATATGTGTAAGAACGGAATATATATGTGTAAAAACGGAATATATATGTGTAAGAAGTGAATATATATGTGTAAGAACTGAATATATATGTGTAAGAACTGAATATATATGCGTAAGAACGTCATATATATGTGTAAGAACGGAATATATATGTGTAAGAACTGAATATATATGCGTAAGAACGTCATATATATGTGTAAGAACGGAATATATATGTGTAAGAACTGAATATATATGCGTAAGAACTGAATATATATGTGTAAGAACGGAATATATATGTGTAAGAACGGAATATATATGTGCAAGAACGGAATATATATGTGTAAGAACTGAATATATATGTGTAAGAACTGAATATATATGTGTAAAAACTGAATATATATTTGTAAGAACTGAATATATATGTGTAAGAACTGAATATATATGCGTAAGAACTGAATATATATGCGTAAGAACGGAATATATATGTGTAAGAACAGAATATATATGTGTAAGAACGGAATATGTACGTGTAAGAACGGAATATATATGTGTAAGAACGGAATACATATGTGTATATATGTTTAAGAACGGAATATATATGTGTAAGAACGGAATATATATGTGTAAGAACTAAATAAATATGCGTAAGAACGGAATATATATGCGTAAGAACGGAATATATATGCGTAAGAACGGAATATATATGTGTAAGAACGGAATAGATATGTGTAAGAACGGAATATATATGTGTAGGAACGGAATAAATACGTGTAAGAACGGAATATATATGTGTAAGAACGGAATATATATGTGTAAGAACTGAATATATATGCGTAAGAACGGAATATATATGTGTAAGAACGGAATATATATGTGTTAGAACGAAATATATACGTGTAAGAACGTAGTAAATATGTGTAAAAACGGAATATTTATGTGTAAGAACGGAATATATATGTGTAAGAACGGAATATATATGTGTATGAACGGAATATTTATGTTTAAGAACGGAATATATATGTGTTAGAACGGAATATATACGTGTAAGAACGGAATATATATGTGTAAGAACGGAATAGATATGTGTAAGAACTGAATATATATTTGTAAGAACTGAATATATATGTTTAAGAACTGAATATATATAAGTAAGAACTGAATATATATATGCTTAAGAACGGAATATATATGTGTAAGAACGGAATAAATATGTGTAAGAACGGAATATATATGTGTAAGAACTGAATATATATGTGTAAGAGCTGAATATATATGTGTAAGAACTGAATATATATGTGTAAGAACAGAATATATATGTGTAAGAACGGATTATGTACGTGTAAGAACGGAATACATATGTGTAAGAACGGAATATATATGTGTATATAATTTTAAGAACGGAATATATATGTGTAAGAACTGAATATATATGTGTAAGAAGTGAATATATATGTGTAAGAGCTGAATATATATGTGTAAAAACGGAATATATGTGTAAGAACTGAATATATATGCGTAAGAACGGAATATATATGCGTAAGAACGGAATATATATGCGTAAGAACGGAATATATATGTGTAAGAACGGAATAGATATGTGTAAGAACGGAATATATATGTGTAAGAACGGAATAAATACGTGTAAGAACGCAATATATATGTGTAAGAACGGAATATATATGTGTAAGAACGGAATATATGTGTAAGAATATATATGCGTAAGAACGGAATATATATGTGTAAGAACGTTATATATACGTGTAAGAACGGAATATATATGTGTAAGAACAGAATATATATGTGTACGAACGGAATATATATGTGTAAGAACTGAATATATATGTGTAAGAACTGCACATATATGCGTAAGAACTGAATGCGTAAGAACTGAATATATATGCGTAAGAACTGAATATATATGCGTAAAACTGATATAAATGTGTAAGAACGGAATATATATGCTGTAAGAACGGAATATATGTGTAAGAACGAAATACATATGTGTTTGAACGGAGTTTATATGCGTAAGAACTGAATATATATGCGTAAGAACTTAATATATATGCGTAAGAACTGAATATATATGTGTAAGAACGGAATATATATGTGTAAAAACGGAATATATATGTGTAAGAAGTGAATATATATGTGTAAGAACTGAATATATATGTGTAAGAACTGAATATATATGTGTAAGAACTGAATATATATGTGTAAGAACTGAATATATATGTGTAAGAACGGAATATATATGTGTAAGAAGTGAATATATATGTGTAAGAACGGAATATATATGTGTAAGAACGGAATGTATATGTGTAAGAAGTGAATATATATGTGTAATGACTGAATATATATGTGTAAGAACTGAATATTATGTGTAAGAACTGAATATATATGGGTAAGAACTGAATATATATGCGTAAAACTGAATATATATGCGTAAGAACTGAACATATATGTGTAAGAAATGAATATATATGCGTAAGAACTGAATATATATGCGTAAGAACTGAATATATATGCGTAAGAACTGAATATATATGCGTAAGAACGGAATATATATGTGTAAGAACAGAATATATATGTGTAAGAACGGAATATGTACGTGTAAGAACGGAATATATATGTGTAAGAACGGAATACATATGTGTATATATGTTTAAGAACGGAATATATATGTGTAAGAACGGAATATATATGTGTAAGAACTAAATAAATATGCGTAAGAACGGAATATATATGCGTAAGAACGGAATATATATGCGTAAGAACGGAATATATATGTGTAAGAACGGAATAGATATGTGTAAGAACGGAATATATATGTGTAGGAACGGAATAAATACGTGTAAGAACGGAATATATATGTGTAAGAACGGAATATATATGTGTAAGAACGGAATATATATGTGTAAGAACTGAATATATATGCGTAAGAACGGAATATATATGTGTAAGAACGGAATATATATGTGTTAGAACGAAATATATACGTGTAAGAACGTAGTAAATATGTGTAAAAACGGAATATTTATGTGTAAGAACGGAATATATATGTGTAAGAACGGAATATATATGTGTATGAACGGAATATTTATGTTTAAGAACGGAATATATATGTGTTAGAACGGAATATATACGTGTAAGAACGGAATATATATGTGTAAGAACGGAATATATATGTGTAAGAACGGAATAGATATGTGTAAGAACTGAATATATATTTGTAAGAACTGAATATATATGTTTAAGAACTGAATATATATAAGTAAGAACTGAATATATATATGCTTAAGAACGGAATATATATGTGTAAGAACGGAATAAATATGTGTAAGAACGGAATATATATGTGTAAGAACTGAATATATATGTGTAAGAACTGAATATATATGTGTAAGAACTGAATATATATGTGTAAGAACAGAATATATATGTGTAAGAACGGATTATGTAAGTGTAAGAACGGAATATATATGTGTAAGAACGGAATATATATGTGTATATAATTTTAAGAACGGAATATATATGTGTAAGAACTGAATATATATGTGTAAGAAGTGAATATATATGTGTAAGAGCTGAATATATATGTGTAAAAACGGAATATATGTGTAAGAACTGAATATATATGCGTAAGAACGGAATATATATGCGTAAGAACGGAATATATATGCGTAAGAACGGAATATATATGTGTAAGAACGGAATAGATATGTGTAAGAACGGAATATATATGTGTAAAAACGGAATATATATGTGTAAGAAGTGAATATATATGTGTAAGAACTGAATATATATGTGTAAGAACTG
This sequence comes from Cyrtodaria siliqua, assembly GCA_037043455.1. Classification (NCBI taxonomy): domain Eukaryota; kingdom Metazoa; phylum Mollusca; class Bivalvia; order Adapedonta; family Hiatellidae; genus Cyrtodaria; species Cyrtodaria siliqua. The sequence goes on from JAWPHD010022322.1 coordinate 17,006, forward strand.
AATATATATGTGTAAGAACTGAATATATATGTGTAAGAACTGAATATATATGTGTAAGAACGGAATATATATGTGTAAGAAGTGAATATATATGTGTAAGAACGGAATATATATGTGTAAGAACGGAATGTATATGTGTAAGAAGTGAATATATATGTGTAATGACTGAATATATATGTGTAAGAACTGAATATTATGTGTAAGAACTGAATATATATGGGTAAGAACTGAATATATATGCGTAAAACTGAATATATATGCGTAAGAACTGAACATATATGTGTAAGAAATGAATATATATGCGTAAGAACTGAATATATATGCGTAAGAACTGAATATATATGCGTAAGAACTGAATATATATGCGTAAGAACGGAATATATATGTGTAAGAACAGAATATATATGTGTAAGAACGGAATATGTACGTGTAAGAACGGAATATATATGTGTAAGAACGGAATACATATGTGTATATATGTTTAAGAACGGAATATATATGTGTAAGAACGGAATATATATGTGTAAGAACTAAATAAATATGCGTAAGAACGGAATATATATGCGTAAGAACGGAATATATATGCGTAAGAACGGAATATATATGTGTAAGAACGGAATAGATATGTGTAAGAACGGAATATATATGTGTAGGAACGGAATAAATACGTGTAAGAACGGAATATATATGTGTAAGAACGGAATATATATGTGTAAGAACGGAATATATATGTGTAAGAACTGAATATATATGCGTAAGAACGGAATATATATGTGTAAGAACGGAATATATATGTGTTAGAACGAAATATATACGTGTAAGAACGTAGTAAATATGTGTAAAAACGGAATATTTATGTGTAAGAACGGAATATATATGTGTAAGAACGGAATATATATGTGTATGAACGGAATATTTATGTTTAAGAACGGAATATATATGTGTTAGAACGGAATATATACGTGTAAGAACGGAATATATATGTGTAAGAACGGAATATATATGTGTAAGAACGGAATAGATATGTGTAAGAACTGAATATATATTTGTAAGAACTGAATATATATGTTTAAGAACTGAATATATATAAGTAAGAACTGAATATATATATGCTTAAGAACGGAATATATATGTGTAAGAACGGAATAAATATGTGTAAGAACGGAATATATATGTGTAAGAACTGAATATATATGTGTAAGAACTGAATATATATGTGTAAGAACTGAATATATATGTGTAAGAACAGAATATATATGTGTAAGAACGGATTATGTAAGTGTAAGAACGGAATATATATGTGTAAGAACGGAATATATATGTGTATATAATTTTAAGAACGGAATATATATGTGTAAGAACTGAATATATATGTGTAAGAAGTGAATATATATGTGTAAGAGCTGAATATATATGTGTAAAAACGGAATATATGTGTAAGAACTGAATATATATGCGTAAGAACGGAATATATATGCGTAAGAACGGAATATATATGCGTAAGAACGGAATATATATGTGTAAGAACGGAATAGATATGTGTAAGAACGGAATATATATGTGTAAGAACGGAATAAATACGTGTAAGAACGCAATATATATGTCTAAGAACGGAATATATATGTGTAAGAACGGAATATATGTGTAAGAATATATATGCGTAAGAACGGAATATATATGTGTAAGAACGTTATATATACGTGTAAGAACGGAATATATATGTGTAAGAACAGAATATATATGTGTACGAACGGAATATATATGTGTGAGAACTGAATATATATGTGTAAGAACTGAATATATATGCGTAAGAACGGTATATATGTGTGAAAGAACGGAATATATATGTGTAAGAACGGGATATATATGTGTAAGAACGGAATATATGTGTAAGAATATATATGCGTAAGAACGGAATATATATGTGTAAGAACGTTATATATACGTGTAAGAACGGAATATATATGTGTAAGAACAGAATATATATGTGTACGAACGGAATATATATGTGTAAGAACGGAATATATATGTGTAAGAACGGAATATATATGTGTAAGAAGTGAATATATATGTGTAAGGACTGAATATATATGTGTAAGAACTGAATATATATGTGTAAGAACTGAATATATATGCGTAAGAACTGAATATATATGCGTAAAACTGAATATATATGCGTAAGAACTGAACATATATGTGTAAGAAATGAATATATATGCGTAAGAAATGAATATATATGCGTAAGAACGGAATATATATGTGTAAGAACGGAATATATATGTGTAAGAACGGAATATATATGTGTTAGAACTGAATATATATGTGTAAGAACGGAATATATATGTGTAAGAACGGAATATATATGTATAAGAACGGAATATATATGTGTAAGAACGGAATATATATGTGTTAGAACGGAATATATATGTGTAAGAAGGGAATATATACGTGTAAGAACGGAATATATATGTATAAGAACTGAACATATATGTGTAAGAAATGAATATATATGCGTAAGAACTGAATATATATGCGTAAGAACTGAATATATATGCGTAAGAACTGAATATATATCTGTAAGAACTGAATATATATGCATGAGAAAGGAATATATATGCGTAATAACTGAATATATATGCGTAACAACGGAATATATATGTGTAAGAACGGAATTTATATGTGTAAGAACTGAATATATATTTGTAAGAACGGAATGTATGTGTAAGAATATATATGCGTAAGAACGGAATATATATGTGTAAGAACGGTATATATACGTGTAAGAACGGAATATATATGTGTAAGAACAGAATATATATGTGTACGAACGGAATATATATGTGTAAGAACTGAATATATATGTGTAAGAACTGCACATATATGCGTAAGAACTGAATGCGTAAGAACTGAATATATATGCGTAAGAACTGAATATATATGCGTAAAACTGAATATATATGCGAAAGAACGGAATATATATATGCGTAAGAACGGAATATATGTGTAAGAACGGAATATATATGTGTAAGAACGGAATTTACATGTGTAAGAACTGAATATATATGCGTAAGAACTGAATATATATGCGTAAAACTGAATATATATGCGTAAGAACTGAATATATATGTGTAAGAACTGAATATATATGCGTAAGAACTGAATATATATGCGTAAGAACTGAATATATATGCGTAAAACTGAATATATATGCGTAAGAACGGAATATATATGTGTAAGAACTGAATATATATGTGTAAGAACTGAATATATATGCGTAAGAACTGAATATATATGCGTAAAACTGAATATATATGCGTAAGAACTGAACATATATGTGTAAGAAATGAATATATATGCGTAAGAACTGAAAATATATGCGTCAGAACGGAATATATATGTGTAAAAACGGAATATATATGTGTAAGAACGGAATATATATGTGTAAGAACTGAATATATATGTGTAAGAACGGAATATATATGTGTAAGAACGGAATATATATGTGTAAGAACGGAATATATATGTGTAAGAACGGAATATATATGTGTTAGAACGGAATATATATGTGTAAGAAGGGAATATATACGTGTAAGAACGGAATATATATGTATAAGAACTGAACATATATGTGTAAGAAATGAATATATATGCGTAAGAACTGAATATATATGCGTAAGAACTGAATATATATGCGTAAGATCTGAATATATATCTGTAAGAATTGAATATATATGCATGAGAAAGGAATATATATGCGTAATAACTAAATATATATGCGTAACAACGGAATATATATGTGTAAGAACGGAATTTATATGTGTAAGAACTGAATATATATGCGTAAGAACGCAATATATATACGTAAGAACTGAATATATATGCGTAAGAACGGAATATATATGTTTAAGAACGAAATATATATGTGTAAGAACGGGATATATATGTGTAAGAACGGAATATATACGTGTAAGAACGGAATATATATGTGTAAGAACGGAATATATATGTGTAAGAACGGAATATATATGTGTAAGAACTGAATATATATGTGTAAGTACGGAATAAATATGTGTAAGAACGGAATATATATGTGTAAGAACTGAATATATAAGAGTAAGAACTGAATATATATGTGTAAGAACTGAATATATATGTGCAAGTACTGAATATATATGCGTAAGAACTGAATATATCCGTGTAAGAACTGAACATATATGTGTAAGAACTGAATATATATAAGTAAGAACTGAATATATGCTTAAGAACGGAATATATATGTGTAAGAACGGAATATATATGTGTAAGAACGGAATATGTACGTGTAAGAACGGAATATATATGTGTAAGAACGGAATATATATGTGTATATATGTGTAAGAACGGAATATATATGTGTAAGAACTGAATATATATGTGAAATAAGTGAATATATATGTGTAAAAACTGAATATATATGCGTAAAACTGAATATATATGCGTAAGATCGGAATATATATGTGTAAGAACTGAATATATATGCGTAAGAACTGAATATATATGCGTAAGAACGGTATATATGTGTAAGAACTGAATATATATGTGTAAGAACGGAATATATATGTGTAAGAACGGAATATATATGTGTAAGAACGGAATATATACGTGTAAGAACGGAATATATATGTGTAAGAACTGAACATATATATGTAAGAACTGAATATATATGCGTAAGAACTGAATATATATGCGTAAAACTGAATATATATGCGTAAGATCGGAATATATATGTGTAAGAACTGAATATATATGCGTAAGAACTGAATATATATGCGTAAGAACGGTATATATGTGTGAAAGAACGGAATATATATGTGTAAGAACGGGATATATATGTGTATGAACGGAATATATACGTGTAGGAACGGAATATATATGTGTAAGAACGGAATATATATGTGCAAGAACGGAATATATATGTGTAAGAACTGAATATATATGTGTAAGAACTGAATATATATGTGTAAAAACTGAATATATATTTGTAAGAATTGAATATATATGTGTAAGAACTGAATATATATGCGTAAGAACTGAATATATATGCGTAAGAACGGAATATATATGTGTAAGAACAGAATATATATGTGTAAGAACGGAATATGTACGTGTAAGAACGGAATATATATGTGTAAGAACGGAATATATATGTGTATATATGTTTAAGAACGGAATATATATGTGTAAGAACGGAATATATATGTGTAAGAACTAAATATATATGCGTAAGAACTGAATATATATGCGTAAGAACGGAATATATATGCGTAAGAACGGAATATATATGTGTATGAACGGAATAGATATGTGTAAGAACGGAATATATATGTGTAGGAACGGAATAAATACGTGTAAGAACGGAATATATATGTGTAAGAACGGAATATATATGTGTAAGAACGGAATATGTACGTGTAAGAACGGAATATATATGTGTAAGAACGGAATATATATGTGTATATATGTTTAAGAACGGAATATATATGTGTAAGAACTGAATATATATGTGTAAGAAGTGAATATATATGTGTAAGAGCTGAATATATATGTGTAAAAACGGAATATATGTGTAAGAACTGAATATATATGCGTAAGAACGGAATATATATGCGTAAGAACGGAATATATATGCGTAAGAACGGAATATATATGTGTAAGAACGGAATAGATATGTATAAGAACGGAATATATATGTGTAAGAACGGAATAAATACGTGTAAGAACGGAATATATATGTGTAAGAACGGAATATATATGTGTAAGAACGGAATATATGTGTAAGAATATATATGAGTAAGAACGGAATATATATGTGTAAGAACGGTATATATACGTGTAAGAACGGAATATATATGTGTAAGAACAGAATATATATGTGTACCAACGGAATATATATGTGTAAGAACTGAATATATATGTGTAACAACTGCACATATATGCGTAAGAACTGAATGCGTAAGAACTGAATATATATGCGTAAGAACTGAATATATATGCGTAAAACTGAATATATATGCGAAAGAACGGAATATATATATGCGTAAGAACGGAATATATGTGTAAGAACGGAATATATATGTGTAAGAACGGAATTTATATGCGTAAGAACTGAATATATATGCGTAAGAACTGAATATATATGCGTAAGAACTGAATATATATGTGTAAGAACGGAATATATATGTGTAAAAACGGAATATATATGTGTAAGAAGTGAATATATATGTGTAAGAACTGAATATATATGTGTAAGAACTGAATATATATGTGTAAGAACTAAATATATATGTGTAAGAACGGAATATATATGTGTAAGAAGTGAATATATATGTGTAAGAACGGAATATATATGTGTAAGAACGGAATATATATGTGTAAGAAGTGAATATATATGTGTAAGGACTGAATATATATGTGTAAGAACTGAATATATATGTGTAAGAACTGAATATATATGCGTAAGAACTGAATATATATGCGTAAAACTGAATATATATGCGTAAGAACTGAACATATATGTGTAAGAAATGAATATATATGCGTAAGAACTGAATATATATGCGTAAGAACGGAATATATATGTGTAAGAACGGAATATATATGTGTAATAACTGAATATATATGTGTAAGAACTGAATATATATGTGTAAGAACGGAATATATATGTGTAAGAACGGAATATATATGTGTAAGAACGGAATATATATGTGTTAGAACGGAATATATACGTGTAAGAACGGAATATATATGTGTAAGAACGGAATATATATGTGTAAGAAAGGAATATATATATGTGTAAGAACGGAATATATATGTGTAAGAACTGAATATATATCTGTAAGAACTGAATATATATGTGTAAGAACTGAATATATATAAGTAAGAACTGAATATATATGCTTAAGAACGGAATATATATGTGTAAGAACGGAATATATATGTATAAGAACGGAATATGTACGTGTTAGAACGGAATATATATGTGTAAGAACGGAATATATATGTGTATATATGTGTAAGAACGGAATATATATGTGTAAGAACTGAATATATATGTGTAATAAGTGAATATATATGTGTAAAAACTGAATATATATGTGTAAGAACGGAATATATATGTGTAAGAACTGAATATATATGCGTAAGAACGCAATATATATGCGTAAGAACTGAATATATATGCGTAAGAACGGAATATATATGTTTAAGAACGAAATATATATGTGTAAGAACGGGATATATATGTGTAAGAACGGAATATATACGTGTAAGAACGGAATATATATGTGCAAGAACGGAATATATATGTGTAAGAACGGAATATATATGTGTAAGAACTGAATATATATGTGTAAGTACGGAATAAATATGTGTAAGAACGGAATATATATGTGTAAGAACTGAATATATAAGAGTAAGAACTGAATATATATGTGTTAGAACTGAATATATATGTGCAAGTACTGAATATATATGCGTAAGAACTGAATATATCCGTGTAAGAACTGAACATATATGTGTAAGAACTGAATATATATAAGTAAGAACTGAATATATGCTTAACAACGGAATATATATGTGTAAGAACGGAATATATATGTGTAAAAACGGAATATGTACGTGTAAGAACGGAATATATATGTGTAAGAACGGAATATATATGTGTATATATGTGTAAGAACGGAATATATATGTGTAAGAACTGAATATATATGTGAAATAAGTGAATATATATGTGTAAAAACTGAATATATATGTGTAAGATCGGAATATATATGTGTAAGAACTGAATATATATGCGTAAGAACTGAATATATATGCGTAAGAACGGAATATATATGTGAAAGAACGGAATATATATGTGTAAGAACGGGATATATATGTGTATGAACGGAATATATACGTGTAGGAACGGAATATATATGTGTAAGAACGGAATATATATGTGCAAGAACGGAATATATATGTGTAAGAACTGAATATATATGTGTAAGAACTGAATATATATGTGTAAAAACTGAATATATATTTGTAAGAACTGAATATATATGTGTAAGAACTGAATATATATGCGTAAGAACTGAATATATATGCGTATGAACGGAATATATATGTGTAAGAACAGAATATATATGTGTAAAAACGGAATATGTACGTGTAAGAACGGAATATATATGTGTAAGAACGGAATATATATGTGTATATATGTTTAAGAACGGAATATATATGTGTAAGAACGGAATATATATGTGTAAGAACTAAATATATATGCGTAAGAACCGAATATATATGCGTAAGAACGGAATATATATGCGTAAGAACGGAATATATATGTGTAAGAACGGAATAGACATGTGTAAGAACGGAATATATATGTGTAAGAACGGAATAAATACGTGTAAGAACGGAATA
>JAWPHD010022323.1:0-25447 GCA_037043455.1 Cyrtodaria siliqua
ATCATAACACTAATCATAGTAACAACCATTACAACACGATAGATAATAATGTACATATTCTATACGTTATACCTTTATAAATAATAACCATTTGGACACTCAGATCGCAGAAAGAGCAACGTTATCTCTATTTTTTCCATTTACCCGTAAACGAATTCCGTCCCTTGGACATAAAATGTCAACGAGTATCATTTTGCGTGCCATAGACTGCCAGTGGCATTTCTGACGTGGTCATCTCTGTTGAAAGTACGTATACAAATGAAAAACTTACGGTGTAACTCATTGTTGCCGTGTCATGGCTTGTACATGCAACTTCTGGGCTCACGTGGTAAGAGATTAACGTTGTGTCTTGATACAGGTTTGCTGCAATAATCATAAAAATTATCATAGTAACAACCATTACAACACGCCGGATAATAATGTACATATTCTATACGTAATACCTTTATAAATAATAACCATTTGGACACTCAGATCGCAGAAAAAGCCACGTTATCTTTATTTCTTCTATTTCCCCGTACACGGATTACGTCCCTTGGACATCAAATGTCAACAAGTATCATTCTGCGTGCCATAGAGTGCCAGTGGCATTTCTGACCTGTGCATCTCTGTTTAAAGTACGTGTACATATGAAAAACTTACGATGGAACTCATTGTTGGCATGTCATGGCTTGTATATGCAACTTCTGGGCTCACTTGATAAGAGATTAACGTTGTGTCTTGATACATGTTAGCTGCAATAATCATAACAATAATCATAGAAACAACCATTACAACACGACAGATAATATTGTACATATTCTATACGTAATACCTTTATAAATAATAACCATTTGGACACTCAGATCGCAGAAAGAGCAACGTTATCTCTATTTTTTCTATTTACCCGTAAACGAATTACGTCCCTTGGACATAAAATGTCAACGAGTATCATTTTGCGTGCCATAGAGTGCCAGTGGCATTTCTGACGTGGTCATCTCTGTTGAAAGTACGTATACAAATGAAAAACTTACGGTGAAACTCATTGTTGCCGTGTCATGGCTTGTACATGCAACTTCTGGGCTCACTTGGTAAGAGATTAACGTTGTGTCTTGATAATAATATAATAATAATAATAATAATAATAATAAATTCTTTATTTCATGAAGGTACAACTCATTAAGATTATACAAACAATTGCACAACACTTATCTTCCATGAGGCCTTCTGATAACAACTGCAACTTATAAACAATAGCAAGTGAATACATGCACGTAACATTAATAATATGTTTCAAGCTGGCATTAAAAACAAGTATTCACTACTAACACAACTTAATTTGAGCAGAACACCTGTTATCTTGAAATAGAAATAATTTATAATTGTGTTTGAAAGCATAAATAGAAACAGAAGTCCGGATATTTTCTGGGATTGAATTCCAAGTCCGCATGGCAACATAGGTAAACGATTGTTTTAAATATTCGGATTTAGGTCTAGGATGCTTAATGTCATGTTTAATGCATGATCTTAAATTATATCTGCTATTTTCAGAAAATGTTATTAATTTACTTATGTATATTGGTGTAAGATTATGAATTGCTTTATAAACTAAAACACCTACTTGAAATTTACATCTTGTTTCAAATGACATCCAATTTAACTCATTGAAAAGATTTGCAGAAGGTGTATGTAAAGGTTTTATCAAAATCCAGCGTGCGATGCTTTTTTGTAAAGTAACAACCTTTGTAAAATTTAATTTAGTACAATTACTCCAGAGGATAGATCCATAATCAAATATTGGAACTAAATATGCATTATAGAATAGCTTTTTCATATCAAGTGTCAAATATTTAGATATTCGTCTTAAAAGAGTGAATTTACTCGATATATGATTACAGACTTTGCTTATCTGAACATCCCACTTTAGATGTTGATCTATTTTAATTCCGAGAAGTTTTTGAGAAGACACTGATTGTATCAGGCAATTATCTATCGAAAGCGTGAGTTTACGAGAATGGTTTATTTTATATTTTGAACCTAATAGCATACATGTTGTTTTTGTAGGATTTATAACCATGTTATTTATAGTGCACCATTTATTTATGTTATTTAAGTCAGTTTGTAATTTATTCTCAATGGATGACACATCCAGCCCTGATGTATGTAGCGTGGAGTCATCAGCATACATGTCAACTGAAGCTTCTTTGGAAGCTAAAGGTAGATCATTTACATAAATCAAGAACAAAAGTGGTCCTAGGATAGATCCCTGAGGGACACCTGATTTGATGATTCTCTCCTCAGATTGATACTGTCCAACTCTGACTACTTGTGTCCTGTTAGACAGATATGACTGAAACCAACGTATTGTTAAAGTCGAAAAATGATACAAATTACAGGTTTGCTGCAATAATCATAACAAGTATCATAGTAACAACCATTACAACACGCCAGATAATAATGTACATATTCTTTACGTAATACCTTTATAAATAATAACCATTTGGACACTCAGATCGCAGAAAGAGCAACGTTATCTCTATTTTTTTCTATTTACCCGTAAACGAATTACGTCCCTTGGACATAAAATGTCAACGAGTATCATTTTGCGTGCCATAGAGTGCCAGTGGCATTTCTGACGTGGTCATCTCTGTTGAAAGTACGTATACAAATGAAAAACTTACGGTGAAACTCATTGTTGCCGTGTCATGGCTTGTACATGCAACTTCTGGGCTCACTTGGTAAGAGATTGACGTTGTGTCTTGATACAGGTTTGCTGCAATAATCATAACAAGTATCATAGTAACAACCATTACAACACGCCAGATAATAATGTACATATTCTATACGTAATACCTTTATAAATAATAACCATTTGGACACTCAGATCGCAGAAAGAGCAACGTTATCTCTATTTTTTCTATTTACCCGTAAACGAATTACGTCCCTTGGACATAAAATGTCAACGAGTATCATTTTGCGTGCCATAGAGTGCCATTGGCATTTCTGACGTGGTCATCTTTGTTGAAAATACGTATACAAATGAAAAACTTACGGTAAAATTAATGTTGCCGTGTCATGGCTTGTACATGCAACTTCTGGGCTCACTTGGTAAGAGATTAACGTTGTGTCTTGATACAGGTTTGCTGCAATAATCATAACAGGTATCATAGTAACAACCATTACAACACGCCAGATAATATTGTACATATTCTATACGTAATACCTTTATAAATAATAACCATTTGGACACTCAGATCGCAGAAAGAGCAACGTTATCTCTATTTTTTCTATTTACCCGTAAACGAATTACGTCCCTTGGACATAAAATGTCAACGAGTATCATTTTGCGTGCCATAGAGTGCCAGTGGCATTTCTGACGTGGTCATGTCTGTTGAAAGTACGTATACAAATGAAAAACTTACGGTGAAACTCATTGTTGCCGTGTCATGGCTTGTACATGCAACTTCTGGGCTCACTTGGTAAGAGATTAACGTTGTGTCTTGATACAGGTTTGCTGCAATAATCATAACAAGTATCATAGTAACAACCATTACAACACGCCAGATAATAATGTACATATTCTATACGTAATACCTTTATAAATAATAACCATTTGGACACTCAGATCGCAGAAAGAGCAACGTTATCTCTATTTTTTCTATTTACCCGTAAACGAATTACGTCCCTTGGACATAAAATGTCAACGAGTATCATTTTGCGTGCCATAGACTGCCAGTGGCATTTCTGACGTGGTCATCTCTGTTGAAAGTACGTATACAAATGAAAAACTTACGGTGAAACTCATTGTTGCCGTGTCATGGCTTGTACATGCAACTTCTGGGCTCACTTGGTAAGAGATTAACGTTGTGTCTTGATACAGGTTTGCTGCAATAATCATAACAAGTATCATAGTAACAACCATTACAACACGCCAGATAATATTGTACATATTCTATACGTAATACCTTTATAAATAATAACCATTTGGACACTCAGATCGCAGAAAGAGCAACGTTATCTCTATTTTTTCTATTTACCCGTAAACGAATTACGTCCCTTGGACATAAAATGTCAACGAGTATCATTTTGCGTGCCATAGAGTGCCAGTGGCATTTCTGACGTGGTCATCTCTGTTGAAAGTACGTATACAAATGAAAAACTTACGGTGAAACTCATTGTTGCCGTGTCATGGCTTGTACATGCAACTTCTGGGCTCACTTGGTAAGAGATTAACGTTGTGTCTTGATACAGGTTTGCTGCAATAATCATAACAAGTATCATAGTAACAACCATTACAACACGCCAGATAATAATGTACATATTCTATACGTAATACCTTTATAAATAATAACCATTTGGACACTCAGATCGCAGAAAGAGCAACGTTATCTCTATTTTTTCTATTTACCCGTAAACGAATTACGTCCCTTGGACATAAAATGTCAACGAGTATCATTTTGCGTGCCATAGAGTGCCAGTGGCATTTCTGACGTGGTCATCTCTGTTGAAAGTACGTATACAAATGAAAAACTTACGGTGAAACTCATTTCTGCCGTGTCATGGCTTGTACATGCAACTTCTGGGCTCACTTGGTAAGAGATTAACGTTGTGTCTTGATACAGGTTTGCTGCAATAATCATAACAAGTATCATAGTAACAACCATTACAAAACGCCAGATAATAATGTACATATTCTATACGTTATACCTTTATAAATAATAACCATTTGGACACTCAGATCGCAGAAAGAGCAACGTTATCTCTATTTTTTCTATTTACCCGTAAACGAATTACGTCCATTGGACATAAAATGTCAACGAGTATCATTTTGCGTGCCATAGAGTGCCAGTGGCATTTCTGACGTGGTCATCTCTGTTGAAAGTACGTATACAAATGAAAAACTTACGGTGAAACTCATTGTTGCCGTGTCATGGCTTGTACATGCAACATCTTGGCTCACTTGGTAAGAGATTACCGTTGTGTCTTGATACAGGTTTGCTGCAATAATCATAACAAGTATCATAGTAACAACCATTACAACACGCCAGATAATTATGTACATATTCTATACGTAATACCTTTATAATTAATAACCATTTGGACACTCAGATCGCAGAAAGAGCAACGTTATCTCTATTTTTTCTATTTACCCGTAAACGAATTACGTCCTTCGGACATAAAATGTCAACGAGTATCATTTTGCGTGCCATAGAGTGCCAGTGGCATTTCTGACGTGGTCATCTCTGTTGAAAGTACGTATACAAATGAAAAACTTACGGTGAAACTCATTGTTGCCGTGTCATGGCTTGTACATGCAACTTCTGGGCTCACTTGGTAAGAGATTAACGTTGTGTCTTGATACAGGTTTGCTGCAATAATCATAACAAGTATCATAGTAACAACCATTACAACACGCCAGATAATAATGTACATATTCTATACGTAATACCTTTATAAATAATAACCATTTGGACACTCAGATCGCAGAAAGAGCAACGTTATCTCTATTTTTTCTATTTACCCGTAAACGAATTACGTCCCTTGGACATAAAATGTCAACGAGTATCATTTTGCGTGCCATAGACTGCCAGTGGCATTTCTGACGTGGTCATCTCTGTTGAAAGTACGTATACAAATGAAAAACTTACGGTGAAACTCATTGTTGCCGTGTCATGGCTTGTACATGCAACTTCTGGGCTCACTTGGTAAGAGATTAACGTTGTGTCTTGACACAGGTTTGCTGCAATAATCATAACAAGTATCATAGTAACAACCATTACAACACGCCAGATAATATTGTACATATTCTATACGTAATACCTTTATAAATAATAACCATTTGGACACTCAGATCGCAGAAAGAGCAACGTTATCTCTATTTTTTCTATTTACCCGTAAACGAATTACGTCCCTTGGACATAAAATGTCAACGAGTATCATTTTGCGTGCCATAGAGTGCCAGTGGCATTTCTGACGTGGTCATCTCTGTTGAAAGTACGTATACAAATGAAAAACTTACGGTGAAACTCATTGTTGCCGTGTCATGGCTTGTACATGCAACTTCTGGGCTCACTTGGTAAGAGATTAACGTTGTGTCTTGATACAGGTTTGCTGCAATAATCATAACAAGTATCATAGTAACAACCATTACAACACGCCAGATAATAATGTACATATTCTATACGTAATACCTTTATAAATAATAACCATTTGGACACTCAGATCGCAGAAAGAGCAACGTTATCTCTATTTTTTCTATTTACCCGTAAACGAATTACGTCCCTTGGACATAAAATGTCAACGAGTATCATTTTGCGTGCCATAGAGTGCCAGTGGCATTTCTGACGTGGTCATCTCTGTTGAAAGTACGTATACAAATGAAAAACTTACGGTGAAACTCATTTCTGCCGTGTCATGGCTTGTACATGCAACTTCTGGGCTCACTTGGTAAGAGATTAACGTTGTGTCTTGATACAGGTTTGCTGCAATAATCATAACAAGTATCATAGTAACAACCATTACAAAACGCCAGATAATAATGTACATATTCTATACGTTATACCTTTATAAATAATAACCATTTGGACACTCAGATCGCAGAAAGAGCAACGTTATCTCTATTTTTTCTATTTACCCGTAAACGAATTACGTCCATTGGACATAAAATGTCAACGAGTATCATTTTGCGTGCCATAGAGTGCCAGTGGCATTTCTGACGTGGTCATCTCTGTTGAAAGTACGTATACAAATGAAAAACTTACGGTGAAACTCATTGTTGCCGTGTCATGGCTTGTACATGCAACATCTTGGCTCACTTGGTAAGAGATTACCGTTGTGTCTTGATACAGGTTTGCTGCAATAATCATAACAAGTATCATAGTAACAACCATTACAACACGCCAGATAATTATGTACATATTCTATACGTAATACCTTTATAATTAATAACCATTTGGACACTCAGATCGCAGAAAGAGCAACGTTATCTCTATTTTTTCTATTTACCCGTAAACGAATTACGTCCTTCGGACATAAAATGTCAACGAGTATCATTTTGCGTGCCATAGAGTGCCAGTGGCATTTCTGACGTGGTCATCTCTGTTGAAAGTACGTATACAAATGAAAAACTTACGGTGAAACTCATTGTTGCCGTGTCATGGCTTGTACATGCAACTTCTGGGCTCACTTGGTAAGAGATTAACGTTGTGTCTTGATACAGGTTTGCTGCAATAATCATAACAAGTATCATAGTAACAACCATTGCAACACGCCAGATATTAATGTACATATTCTATACGTAATACCTTTATAAATAATAACCATTTGGACACTCAGATCGCAGAAAGAGCAACGTTATCGCTATTTTTTCTATTTACCCGTAAACAAATTACGTCCCTTGGACATAAAATGTCAACGAGTATCATTTTGCGTGCCATAGAGTGCCAGTGGCATTTCTGACGTGGTCATCTCTGTTGAAAGTACGTATACAAATGAAAAACTTACGGTGAAACTCATTGTTGCCGTGTCATGGCTTGTACATGCAACTTCTGGGCTCACTTGGTAAGAGATTAACGTTGTGTCTTGATACAGGTTTGCTGCAATAATCATAACAAGTATCATAGTAACAACCATTACAACACGCCAGATAATAATGTACATATTCTTTACGTAATACCTTTATAAATAATAACCATTTGGACACTCAGATCGCAGAAAGAGCAACGTTATCTCTATTTTTTCTATTTACCCGTAAACGAATTACGTCCCTTGGACATAAAATGTCAACGAGTATCATTTTGCGTGCCATAGAGTGCCAGTGGCATTTCTGACGTGGTCATCTATGTTGAAAGTACGTATACAAATGAAAAACTTACGGTGAAACTCATTGTTGCCGTGTCATGGCTTGTACATGCAACTTCTGGGCTCACTTGGTAAGAGATTAACGTTGTGTCTTGATACAGGTTTGCTGCAATAATCATAACAAGTATCATAGTAACAACCATTACAACACGCCAGATAATAATGTACATATTCTATACGTAATACCTTTATAAATAATAACCATTTGGACACTCAGATCGCAGAAAGAGCAACGTTATCTCTATTTTTTCTATTTACCCGTAAACGAATTACGTCCCTTGGACATAAAATGTCAACGAGTATCATTTTGCGTGCCATAGAGTGCCAGTGGCATTTCTGACGTGGTCATCTCTGTTGAAAGTACGTATACAAATGAAAAACTTACGGTGAAACTCATTGTTGCCGTGTCATGGCTTGTACATGCAACTTCTGGGCTCACTTGGTAAGAGATTAACGTTGTGTCTTGATACAGGTTTGCTGCAATAATCATAACAAGTATCATAGTAACAACCATTACAACACGCCAGATAATAATGTACATATTCTTTACGTAATACCTTTATAAATAATAACCATTTGGACACTCAGATCGCAGAAAGAGCAACGTTATCTCTATTTTTTCTATTTACCCGTAAACGAATTACGTCCCTTGGACATAAAATGTCAACGAGTATCATTTTGCGTGCCATAGAGTGCCAGTGGCATTTCTGACGTGGTCATCTCTGTTGAAAGTACGTATACAAATGAAAAACTTACGGTGAAACTCATTGTTGCCGTGTCATGGCTTGTACATGCAACTTCTGGGCTCACTTGGTAAGAGATTAACGTTGTGTCTTGATACAGGTTTGCTGCAATAATCAAAACAAGTATCATAGTAACAACCATTACAACACGCCAGATAATAATGTACATATTCTATACGTAATACCTTTATAAATAATAACCATTTGGACACTCAGATCGCAGAAAGAGCAACGTTATCTCTATTTTTTCTATTTACCCGTAAACGAATTACGTCCCTTGGACATAAAATGTCAACGAGTATCATTTTGCGTGCCATAGAGTGCCAGTGGCATTTCTGACGTGGTCATCTCTGTTGAAAGTACGTATACAAATGAAAAACTTACGGTGAAACTCATTGTTGCCGTGTCATGGCTTGTACATGCAACTTCTGGGCTCACTTGGTAAGAGATTAACGTTGTGTCTTGATACAGGTTTGCTGCAATAATCATAACAAGTATCATAGTAACAACCATTACAACACGCCAGATAATAATGTACATATTCTTTACGTAATACCTTTATAAATAATAACCATTTGGACACTCAGATCGCAGAAAGAGCAACGTTATCTCTATTTTGTCTATTTACCCGTCAACGAATTACGTCCCTTGGACATAAAATGTCAACGAGTATCATTTTGCGTGCCATAGAGTGCCAGTGGAATTTCTGACGTGGTCATCTCTGTTGAAAGTACGTATACAAATGAAAAACTTACGGTGAAACTCATTGTTGCCGTGTCATGGCTTGTACATGCAACTTCTGGGCTCACTTGGTAAGAGATTAACGTTGTGTCTTGATACAGGTTTGCTGCAATAATCATAACAAGTATCATAGTAACAACCATTACAACACGCCAGATAATAATGTACATATTCTATACGTAATACCTTTATAAATAATAACCATTTGGACACTCAGATCGCAGAAAGAGCAACGTTATCTCTATTTTTTCTATTTACCCGTAAACGAATTACGTCCCTTGGACATAAAATGTCAACGAGTATCATTTTGCGTGCCATAGAGTGCCACTGGCATTTCTGACGTGGTCATCTCTGTTGAAAGTACGTATACAAATGAAAAACTTACGGTGAAACTCATTGTTGCCGTGTCATGGCTTGTACATGCAACTTCTGGGCTCACTTGGTAAGAGATTAACGTTGTGTCTTGATACAGGTTTGCTGCAATAATCATAACAAGTATCATAGTAACAACCATTACAACACGCCAGATAATAATGTACATATTCTATACGTAATACCTTTATAAATAATAACCATTTGGACACTCAGATCGCAGAAAGAGCAACGTTATCTCTATTTTTTCTATTTACCCGTAAACGAATTACGTCCCTTGGACATAAAATGTCAACGAGTATCATTTTGCGTGCCATAGACTGCCAGTGGCATTTCTGACGTGGTCATCTCTGTTGAAAGTACGTATACAAATGAAAAACTTACGGTGAAACTCATTGTTGCCGTGTCATGGCTTGTACATGCAACTTCTGGGCTCACTTGGTAAGAGATTAACGTTGTGTCTTGATACAGGTTTGCTGCAATAATCATAACAAGTATCATAGTAACAACCATTACAACACGCCAGATAATATTGTACATATTCTATACGTAATACCTTTATAAATAATAACCATTTGGACACTAAGATCGCAGAAAGTGCAACGTTATCTCTATTTTTTCTATTTACCCGTAAACGAATTACGTCCCTTGGACATAAAATGTCAACGAGTATCATTTTGCGTGCCATAGAGTGCCAGTGGCATTTCTGACGTGGTCATCTCTGTTGAAAGTACGTATACAAATGAAAAACTTACGGTGAAACTCATTGTTGCCGTGTCATGGCTTGTACATGCAACTTCTGGGCTCACTTGGTAAGAGATTAACGTTGTGTCTTGATACAGGTTTGCTGCAATAATCATAACAAGGATCATAGTAACAACCATTACAACACGCCAGATAATAATGTACATATTCTATACGTAATACCTTTATAAATAATAACCATTTGGACACTCAGATCGCAGAAAGAGCAACGTTATCTCTATTTTTTCTATTTACCCGTAAACGAATTACGTCCCTTGGACATAAAATGTCAACGAGTATCATTTTGCGTGCCATAGAGTGCCAGTGGCATTTCTGACGTGGTCATCTCTGTTGAAAGTACGTATACAAATGAAAAACTTACGGTGAAACTCATTGTTGCCGTGTCATGGCTTGTACATGCAACTTCTGGGCTCACTTGGTAAGAGATTAACGTTGTGTCTTGATACAGGTTTGCTGCAATAATCATAACAAGTATCATAGTAACAACCATTACAACACGCCAGATAATAATGTACATATTCTTTACGTAATACCTTTATAAATAATAACCATTTGGACACTCAGATCGCAGAAAGAGCAACGTTATCTCTATTTTTTCTATTTACCCGTAAACGAATTACGTCCCTTGGACATAAAATGTCAACGAGTATCATTTTGCGTGCCATAGAGTGCCAGTGGCATTTCTGACGTGGTCATCTCTGTTGAAAGTACGTATACAAATGAAAAACTTACTGTGAAACTCATTGTTGCCGTGTCATGGCTTGTACATGCAACTTCTGGGCTCACTTGGTAAGAGATTAACGTTGTGTCTTGATACAGGTTTGCTGCAATAATCATAACAAGTATCATAGTAACAACCATTACAACACGCCAGATAATAATGTACATATTCTATACGTAATACCTTTATAAATAATAACCATTTGGACACTCAGATCGCAGAAAGAGCAACGTTATCTCTATTTTTTCTATTTACCCGTAAACGAATTACGTCCCTTGGACATAAAATGTCAACGAGTATCATTTTGCGTGCCATAGAGTGCCAGTGGCATTTCTGACGTGGTCATCTCTGTTGAAAGTATGTATACAAATGAAAAACTTACGGTGAAACTCATTGTTGCCGTGTCATGGCTTGTACATGCAACTTCTGGGCTCACTTGGTAAGAGATTAACGTTGTGTCTTGATACAGGTTTGCTGCAATAATCATAACAAGTATCATAGTAACAACCATTACAACACGCCAGATAATAATGTACATATTCTTTACGTAATACCTTTATAAATAATAACCATTTGGACACTCAGATCGCAGAAAGAGCAACGTTATCTCTATTTTGTCTATTTACCCGTCAACGAATTACGTCCCTTGGACATAAAATGTCAACGAGTATCATTTTGCGTGCCATAGAGTGCCAGTGGAATTTCTGACGTGGTCATCTCTGTTGAAAGTACGTATACAAATGAAAAACTTACTGTGAAACTCATTGTTGCCGTGTCATGGCTTGTACATGCAACTTCTGGGCTCACTTGGTAAGAGATTAACGTTGTGTCTTGATACAGGTTTGCTGCAATAATCATAACAAGTATCATAGTAACAACCATTACAACACGCCAGATAATAATGTACATATTCTATACGTAATACCTTTATAAATAATAACCATTTGGACACTCAGATCGCCGAAAGAGCAACGTTATCTCTATTTTTTCTATTTAACCGTAAACGAATTACGTCCCTTGGACATAAAATGTCAACGAGTATCATTTTGCGTGCCATAGAGTGCCAGTGGCATTTCTGACGTGGTCATCTCTGTTGAAAGTACGTATACAAATGAAAATCTTACGGTGAAACTCATTGTAGCCGTGTCATGGCTTGTAGATGCAACTTCTGGGCTCACTTGGTAAGAGATTAACGTTGTGTCTTGATACAGGTTTGCTGCAATAATCATAACAAGTATCATAGTAACAACCATTACAACACGCCAGATAATAATGTACATATTCTATACGTAATACCTTTATAAATAATAACCATTTGGACACTCAGATCGCAGAAAGAGCAACGTTATCTCTATTTTTTCTATTTACCCGTAAACGAATTACGTCCCTTGGACATAAAATGTCATCGAGTATCATTTTGCGTGCCATAGACTGCCAGTGGCATTTCTGACGTGGTCATCTCTGTTGAAAGTACGTATACAAATGAAAAACTTACGGTGAAA
Source organism: Cyrtodaria siliqua (assembly GCA_037043455.1). Lineage (NCBI taxonomy): Eukaryota > Metazoa > Mollusca > Bivalvia > Adapedonta > Hiatellidae > Cyrtodaria > Cyrtodaria siliqua. Next base: position 12,684 of record JAWPHD010022323.1, read on the forward strand.
CTCATTGTTGCCGTGTCATGGCTTGTACATGCAACTTCTGGGCTCACTTGGTAAGAGATTAACGTTGTGTCTTGATACAGGTTTGCTGCAATAATCATAACAAGTATCATAGTAACAACCATTACAACACGCCAGATAATATTGTACATATTTTATACGTAATACCTTTATAAATAATAACCATTTGGACACTCAGATCGCAGAAAGAGCAACGTTATCTCGATTTTTTCTATTTACCCGTAAACGAATTACGTCCCTTGGACATAAAATGTCAACGAGTATCATTTTGCGTGCCATAGAGTGCCAGTGGCATTTCTGACGTGGTCATCTCTGTTGAAAGTACGTATACAAATGAAAAACTTACGGTGAAACTCATTGTTGCCGTGTCATGGCTTGTACATGCAACTTCTGGGCTCACTTGGTAAGAGATTAACGTTGTGTCTTGATACAGGTTTGCTGCAATAATCATAACAAGTATCATAGTAACAACCATTACAACACGCCAGATAATAATGTACATATTCTATACGTAATACCTTTATAAATAATAACCATTTGGACACTCAGATCGCAGAAAGAGCAACATTATCTCTATTTTTTCTATTTACCCGTAAACGAATTACGTCCCTTGGACATAAAATGTCAACGAGTATCATTTTGCGTGCCATAGAGTGCCAGTGGCATTTCTGACGTGGTCATCTCTGTTGAAAGTACGTATACAAATGAAAAACTTACGGTGAAACTCATTGTTGCCGTGTCATGGCTTGTACATGCAACTTCTGGGCTCACTTGGTAAGAGATTAACGTTGTGTCTTGATACAGGTTTGCTGCAATAATCATAACAAGTATCATAGTAACAACCATTACAACACGCCAGATAATAATGTACATATTCTATACGTAATACCTTTATAAATAATAACCATTTGGACACTCAGATCGCAGAAAGAGCAACGTTATCTCTATTTTTTCTATTTACCCGTAAACGAATTACGTCCCTTGGACATAAAATGTCAACGAGTATCATTTTGCGTGCCATAGACTGCCAGTGGCATTTCTGACGTGGTCATCTCTGTTGAAAGTACGTATACAAATGAAAAACTTACGGTGAAACTCATTGTTGCCGTGTCATGGCTTGTACATGCAACTTCTGGGCTCACTTGGTAAGAGATTAACGTTGTGTCTTGATACAGGTTTGCTGCAATAATCATAACAAGTATCATAGTAACAACCATTACAACACGCCAGATAATATTGTACATATTCTATACGTAATACCTTTATAAATAATAACCATTTCGACACTCAGATCGCAGAAAGAGCAACGTTATCTCTATTTTTTCTATTTACCCGTAAACGAATTACGTCCCTTGGACATAAAATGTCAACGAGTATCATTTTGCGTGCCATAGAGTGCCAGTGGCATTTCTGACGTGGTCATCTCTGTTGAAAGTACGTATACAAATGAAAAACTTACGGTGAAACTCATTGTTGCCGTGTCATGGCTTGTACATGCAACTTCTGGGCTCACTTGGTAAGAGATTAACGTTGTGTCTTGATACAGGTTTGCTGCAAAAATCATAACAAGTATCATAGTAACAACCATTACAACACGCCAGATAATAATGTACATATTCTTTACATAATACCTTTATAAATAATAACCATTTCGACACTCAGATCGCAGAAAGAGCAACGTTATCTCTATTTTTTCTATTTACCCGTAAACGAATTACGTCCATTGGACATAAAATGTCAACGAGTATCATTTTGCGTGCCATAGAGTGCCAGTGGCATTTCTGACGTGGTCATCTCTGTTGAAAGTACGTATACAAATGAAAAACTTACGGTGAAACTCATTTCTGCCGTGTCATGGCTTGTACATGCAACTTCTGGGCTCACTTGGTAAGAGATTAACGTTGTGTCTTGATACAGGTTTGCTGTAATAATCATAACAAGTATAATAGTAACAACCATTACAACACGCCAGATAATAATGTACATATTCTATACGTAATACCTTTATAAATAATAACCATTTCGACACTCAGATCGCAGAAAGAGCAACGTTATCTCTATTTTTTCTATTTACCCGTAAACGAATTACGTCCCTTGGACATAAAATGTCAACGAGTATCATTTTGCGTGCCATAGAGTGCCAGTGGCATTCTCTGACGTGGTCATCTCTGTTGAAAGTACGTATACAAATGAAAAACTTACGGTGAAACTCATTGTTGCCGTGTCATGGCTTGTACATGCAACTTCTGGGCTCACTTGGTAAGAGATTAACGTTGTGTCTTGATACAGGTTTGCTGCAAAAATCATAACAAGTATCATAGTAACAACCATTACAACACGCCAGATAATAATGTACATATTCTTTACATAATACCTTTATAAATAATAACCATTTCGACACTCAGATCGCAGAAAGAGCAACGTTATCTCTATTTTTTCTATTTACCCGTAAACGAATTACGTCCATTGGACATAAAATGTCAACGAGTATCATTTTGCGTGCCATAGAGTGCCAGTGGCATTTCTGACGTGGTCATCTCTGTTGAAAGTACGTATACAAATGAAAAACTTACGGTGAAACTCATTTCTGCCGTGTCATGGCTTGTACATGCAACTTCTGGGCTCACTTGGTAAGAGATTAACGTTGTGTCTTGATACAGGTTTGCTGCAATAATCATAACAAGTATCATAGTAACAACCATTACAACACGCCAGATAATAATGTACATATTCTATACGTTATACCTTTATAAATAATAACCATTTGGACACTCAGATCGCAGAAAGAGCAACGTTATCTCTATTTTTTCTATTTACCCGTAAACGAATTACGTCCCTTTTGACATAAAATGTCAACGAGTATCATTTTGCGTGCCATAGAGTGCCAGTGGCATTTCTGACGTGGTCATCTCTGTTGAAAGTACGTATACAAATGAAAAACTTACGGTGAAACTCATTGTTGCCGTGTCATGGCTTGTACATGCAACTTCTGGGCTCACTTGGTAAGAGATTAACGTTGTGTCTTGATACAGGTTTGCTGCAATAATCATAACAAGTATCATAGTAACAACCATTACAACACGCCAGATAATAATGTACATATTCTTTACGTAATACCTTTATAAATAATAACCATTTGGACACTCAGATCGCAGAAAGAGCAACGTTATCTCTATTTTGTCTATTTACCCGTCAACGAATTACGGTCCCTTGGACATAAAATGTCAACGAGTATCATTTTGCGTGCCATAGAGTGCCAGTGGCATTTCTGACGTGGTCATCTCTGTTGAAAGTACGTATACAAATGAAAAACTTACGGTGAAACTCATTGTTGCCGTGTCATGGCTTGTACATGCAACTTCTGGGCTCACTTGGTAAGAGATTAACGTTGTGTCTTGATACAGGTTTGCTGCAATAATCATAACAAGTATCATAGTAACAACCATTACAACACGCCAGATAATAATGTACATATTCTATACGTAATACCTTTATAAATAATAACCATTTGGACACTCAGATAGCAGAAAGAGCAACGTTATCCTATTTTTTCTATTTACCCGTAAACGAATTACGTCCCTTGGACATAAAATGTCAACGAGTATCATTTTGCGTGCCATAGAGTGCCAGTGGCATTTCTGACGTGGTCATCTCTGTTGAAAGTACGTATACAAATGAAAATCTTACGGTGAAACTCATTGTTGCCGTGTCATGGCTTGTAGATGCAACTTCTGGGCTCACTTGGTAAGAGATTAACGTTGTGTCTTGATACAGGTTTGCTGCAATAATCATAACAAGTATCATAGTAACAACCATTACAACACGCCAGATAATATTGTACATATTTTATACGTAATACCTTTATAAATAATAACCATTTGGACACTCAGATCGCAGAAAGAGCAACGTTATCTCTATTTTTTCTATTTACCCGTAAACGAATTACGTCCCTTGGACATAAAATGTCAACGAGTATCATTTTGCGTGCCATAGAGTGCCAGTGGCATTTCTGACGTGGTCATCTCTGTTGAAAGTACGTATACAAATGAAAAACTTACGGTGAAACTCATTGTTGCCGTGTCATGGCTTGTACATGCAACTTCTGGGCTCACTTGGTAAGAGATTAACGTTGTGTCTTGATACAGGTTTGCTGCAATAATCATAACAAGTATCATAGTAACAACCATTACAACACGCCAGATAATAATGTACATATTCTATACGTAATACCTTTATAAATAATAACCATTTGGACACTCAGATCGCAGAAAGAGCAACATTATCTCTATTTTTTCTATTTACCCGTAAACGAATTACGTCCCTTGGACATAAACTGTCAACGAGTATCATTTTGCGTGCCATAGAGTGCCAGTGGCATTTCTGACGTGGTCATCTCTGTTGAAAGTACGTATACAAATGAAAATCTTACGGTGAAACTCATTGTTGCCGTGTCATGGCTTGTACATGCAACTTCTGGGCTCACTTGGTAAGAGATTAACGTGTTGTGTCTTGATACAGGTTTGCTGCAATAATCATAACAAGTATCATAGTAACAACCATTACAACACGCCAGATAATAATGTACATATTCTATACGTAATACCTTTATAAATAATAACCATTTGGACACTCAGATCGCAGAAAGAGCAACGTTATCTCTATTTTTTCTATTTACCCGTAAACGAATTACGTCCCTTGGACATAAAATGTCAACGAGTATCATTTTGCGTGCCATAGACTGCCAGTGGCATTTCTGACGTGGTCATCTCTGTTGAAAGTACGTATACAAATGATGAAAAAACTTACGGTGAAACTCATTGTTGCCGTGTCATGGCTTGTACATGCAACTTCTGGGCTCACTTGGTAAGAGATTAACGTTGTGTCTTGATACAGGTTTGCTGCAATAATCATAACAAGTATCATAGTAACAACCATTACAACACGCCAGATAATATTGTACATATTCTATACGTAATACCTTTATAAATAATAACCATTTGGACACTCAGATCGCAGAAAGAGCAACGTTATCTCTATTTTTTTCTATTTACCCGTAAACGAATTACGTCCCTTGGACATAAAATGTCAACGAGTATCATTTTGCGTGCCATAGAGTGCCAGTGGCATTTCTGACGTGGTCATCTCTGTTGAAAGTACGTATACAAATGAAAAACTTACGGTGAAACTCATTGTTGCCGTGTCATGGCTTGTACATGCAACTTCTGGGCTCACTTGGTAAGAGATTAACGTTGTGTCTTGATACAGGTTTGCTGCAATAATCATAACAAGTATCATAGTAACAACCATTACAACACGCCAGATAATAATGTACATATTCTATACGTAATACCTTTATAAATAATAACCATTTGGACACTCAGATCGCAGAAAGAGCAACGTTATCTCTATTTTTTCTATTTACCCGTAAACGAATTACGTCCCTTGGACATAAAATGTCAACGAGTATCATTTTGCGTGCCATAGACTGCCAGTGGCATTTCTGACGTGGTCATCTCTGTTGAAAGTACGTATACAAATGAAAAACTTACGGTGAAACTCATTGTTGCCGTGTCATGGCTTGTACATGCAACTTCTGGGCTCACTTGGTAAGAGATTAACGTTGTGTCTTGATACAGGTTTGCTGCAATAATCATAACAAGTATCATAGTAACAACCATTACAACACGCCAGATAATATTGTACATATTCTATACGTAATACCTTTATAAATAATAACCATTTGGACACTCAGATCGCAGAAAGAGCAACGTTATCTCTATTTTTTCTATTTACCCGTAAACGAATTACGTCCCCTTGGACATAAAATGTCAACGAGTATCATTTTGCGTGCCATAGAGTGCCAGTGGCATTTCTGACGTGGTCATCTCTGTTGAAAGTACGTATACAAATGAAAAACTTACGGTGAAACTCATTGTTGCCGTGTCATGGCTTGTACATGCAACTTCTGGGCTCACTTGGTAAGAGATTAACGTTGTGTCTTGATACAGGTTTGCTGCAATAATCATAACAAGTATCATAGTAACAACCATTACAACACGCCAGATAATAATGTACATATTCTATACGTAATACCTTTATAAATAATAACCATTTCGACACTCAGATCGCACTCAGATCGCAGAAAGAGCAACGTTATCTCTATTTTTTCTATTTACCCGTAAACGAATTACGTCCCTTGGACATAAAATGTCAACGAGTATCATTTTGCGTGCCATAGAGTGCCAGTGGCATTTCTGACGTGGTCATCTCTGTTGAAAGTACGTATACAAATGAAAAACTTACGGTGAAACTCATTGTTGCCGTGTCATGGCTTGTACATGCAACTTCTGGGCTCACTTGGTAAGAGATTAACGTTGTGTCTTGATACAGGTTTGCTGCAATAATCATAACAAGTATCATAGTAACAACCATTACAACACGCCAGATAATAATGTACATATTCTTTACATAATACCTTTATAAATAATAACCATTTGGACACTCAGATCGCAGAAAGAGCAACGTTATCTCTATTTTTTCTATTTACCCGTAAACGAATTACGTCCCTTGGACATAAAATGTCAACGAGTATCATTTTGCGTGCCATAGAGTGCCAGTGGCATTTCTGACGTGGTCATCTCTGTTGAAAGTACGTATACAAATGAAAAACTTACGGTGAAACTCATTTCTGCCGTGTCATGGCTTGTACATGCAACTTCTGGGCTCACTTGGTAAGAGATTAACGTTGTGTCTTGATACAGGTTTGCTGCAATAATCATAACAAGTATCATAGTAACAACCATTACAACACGCCAGATAATAATGTACATATTATATACGTTATACCTTTATAAATAATAACCATTTGGACACTCAGATCGCAGAAAGAGCAACGTTATCTCTATTTTTTTCTATTTACCCGTAAACGAATTACGTCCCTTGGACATAAAATGTCAACGAGTATCATTTTGCGTGCCATAGAGTGCCAGTGGCATTTCTGACGTGGTCATCTCTGTTGAAAGTACGTATACAAATGAAAAACTTACGGTGAAACTCATTGTTGCCGTGTCATGGCTTGTACATGCAACTTCTGGGCTCACTTGGTAAGAGATTAACGTTGTGTCTTGATACAGGTTTGCTGCAATAATCATAACAAGTATCATAGTAACAACCATTACAACACGCCAGATAATAATGTACATATTCTTTACGTAATACCTTTATAAATAATAACCATTTGGACACTCAGATCGCAGAAAGAGCAACGTTATCTCTATTTTTTCTATTTACCCGTAAACGAATTACGTCCCTTGGACATAGAATGTCAACGAGTATCATTTTGCGTGCCATAGAGTGCCAGTGGCATTTCTGACGTGGTCATCTCTGTTGAAAGTACGTATACAAATGAAAAACTTACGGTGAAACTCATTGTTGCCGTGTCATGGCTTGTACATGCAACTTCTGGGCTCACTTGGTAAGAGATTAACGTTGTGTCTTGATACAGGTTTGCTGCAATAATCATAACAAGTATCATAGTAACATCCATTACAACACGCCAGATAATAATGTACATATTCTATACGTAATACCTTTATAAATAATAACCATTTGGACACTCAGATCGCAGAAAGAGCAACGTTATCTCTATTTTTTCTATTTACCCGTAAACGAATTACGTCCCTTGGACATAAAATGTCAACGAGTATCATTGTGCGTGCCATAGAGTGCCAGTGGCATTTCTGACGTGGTCATCTCTGTTGAAAGTACGTATACAAATGAAAAACTTACGGTGAAACTCATTGTTGCCGTGTCATGGCTTGTACATGCAACTTCTGGGCTCACTTGGTAAGAGATTAACGTTGTGTCTTGATACAGGTTTGCTGCAATAATCATAACAAGTATCATAGTAACAACCATTACAACACGCCAGATAATAATGTACATATTCTTTACGTAATACCTTTATAAATAATAACCATTTGGACACTCAGATCGCAGAAAGAGCAACGTTATCTCTATTTTGTCTATTTACCCGTCAACGAATTACGTCCCTTGGACATAAAATGTCAACGAGTATCATTTTGCGTGCCATAGAGTGCCAGTGGAATTTCTGACGTGGTCGTCTCTGTTGAAAGTACGTATACAAATGAAAAACTTACGGTGAAACTCATTGTTGCCGTGTCATGGCTTGTACATGCAACTTCTGGGCTCACTTGGTAAGAGATTAACGTTGTGTCTTGATACAGGTTTGCTGCAATAATCATAACAAGTATCATAGTAACAACCATTACAACACGCCAGATAGTAATGTACATATTCTATACGTAATACCTTTATAAATAATAACCATTTGGACACTCAGATCGCAGAAAGAGCAACGTTATCTCTATTTTTTCTATTTACCCGTAAACGAATTACGTCCCTTGGACATAAAATGTCAACGAGTATCATTTTGCGTGCCATAGAGTGCCAGTGGCATTTCTGACGTGGTCATCTCTGTTGAAAGTACGTATACAAATGAAAATCTTACGGTGAAACTCATTGTTGCCGTGTCATGGCTTGTAGATGCAACTTCTGGGCTCACTTGGTAAGAGATTAACGTTGTGTCTTGATACAGGTTTGCTGCAATAATCATAACAAGTATCATAGTAACAACCATTACAACACGCCAGATAATAATGTACATATTCTATACGTAATACCTTTATAAATAATAACCATTTGGACACTCAGATCGCAGAAAGAGCAACGTTATCTCTATTTTTTCTATTTACCCGTAAACGAATTACGTCCCTTGGACATAAAATGTCAACGAGTATCATTTTGCGTGCCATAGACTGCCAGTGGCATTTCTGACGTGGTCATCTCTGTTGAAAGTACGTATACAAATGAAAAACTTACGGTGAAACTCATTGTTGCCGTGTCATGGCTTGTACATGCAACTTCTGGGCTCACTTGGTAAGAGATTAACGTTGTGTCTTGATACAGGTTTGCTGCAATAATCATAACAAGTATCATAGTAACAACCATTACAACACGCCAGATAATAATGTACATATTCTATACGTAATACCTTTATAAATAATAACCATTTGGACACTCAGATCGCAGAAAGAGCAACATTATCTCTATTTTTTCTATTTACCCGTAAACGAATTACGTCCCTTGGACATAAAATGTCAACGAGTATCATTTTGCGTGCCATAGAGTGCCAGTGGCATTTCTGACGTGGTCATCTCTGTTGAAAGTACGTATACAAATGAAAAACTTACGGTGAAACTCATTGTTGCCGTGTCATGGCTTGTACATGCAACTTCTGGGCTCACTTGGTAAGAGATTAACGTTGTGTCTTGATACAGGTTTGCTGCAATAATCATAACAAGTATCATAGTAACAACCATTACAACACGCCAGATAATAATGTACATATTCTATACGTAATACCTTTATAAATAATAACCATTTGGACACTCAGATCGCAGAAAGAGCAACGTTATCTCTATTTTTTCTATTTACCCGTAAACGAATTACGTCCCTTGGACATAAAATGTCAACGAGTATCATTTTGCGTGCCATAGACTGCCAGTGGCATTTCTGACGTGGTCATCTCTGTTGAAAGTACGTATACAAATGAAAAACTTACGGTGAAACTCATTGTTGCCGTGTCATGGCTTGTACATGCAACTTCTGGGCTCACTTGGTAAGAGATTAACGTTGTGTCTTGATACAGGTTTGCTGCAATAATCATAACAAGTATCATAGTAACAACCATTACAACACGCCAGATAATATTGTACATATTCTATACGTAATACCTTTATAAATAATAACCATTTGGACACTCAGATCGCAGAAAGAACAACGTTATCTCTATTTTTTCTATTTACCCGTAAACGAATTACGTCCCTTGGACATAAAATGTCAACGAGTATCATTTTGCGTGCCATAGAGTGCCAGTGGCATTTCTGACGTGGTCATCTCTGTTGAAAGTACGTATACAAATGAAAAACTTACGGTGAAACTCATTGTTGCCGTGTCATGGCTTGTACATGCAACTTCTGGGCTCACTTGGTAAGAGATTAACGTTGTGTCTTGATACAGGTTTGCTGCAATAATCATAACAAGTATCATAGTAACAACCATTACAACACGCCAGATAATAATGTACATATTCTATACGTTATACCTTTATAAATAATAACCATTTGGACACTCAGATCGCAGAAAGAGCAACGTTATCTCTATTTTTTCTATTTACCCGTAAACGAATTACGTCCCTTGGACATAAAATGTCAACGAGTATCATTTTGCGTGCCATAGAGTACCAGTGGCATTTCTGACGTGGTCATCTCTGTTGAAAGTACGTATACAAATGAAAAACTTACGGTGAAACTCACTGTTGCCGTGTCATGGCTTGTACATGCAACTTATGGGCTCACTTGGTAAGAGATTAACGTTGTGTCTTGATACAGGTTTGCTGCAATAATCATAACAAGTATCATAGTAACAACCATTACAACACGCCAGATAATAATGTACATATTCTTTACGTAATACCTTTATAAATAATAACCATTTGGACACTCAGATCGCAGAAAGAGCAACGTTATCTCTATTTTGTCTATTTACCCGTCAACGAATTACGTCCCTTGGACATAAAATGTCAAGGAGTATCATTTTGCGTGCCATAGAGTGCCAGTGGAATTTCTGACGTGGTCATCTCTGTTGAAAGTACGTATACAAATGAAAAACTTACGGTGAAACTCATTGTTGCCGTGTCATGGCTTGTACATGCAACTTCTGGGTTCACTTGGTAAGAGATTAACGTTGTGTCTTGATACAGGTTTGCTGCAATAATCATAACAAGTATCATAGTAACAACCATTACAACACGCCAGATAATAATGTACATATTCTATACGTAATACCTTTATAAATAATAACCATTTGGACACTCAGATCGCAGAAAGAGCAACGTTATCTCTATTTTTTCTATTTACCCGTAAACGAATTACGTCCCTTGGACATAAAATGTCAACGAGTATCATTTTGCGTGCCATAGAGTGCCAGTGGCATTTCTGACGTGGTCATCTCTGTTGAAAGTACGTATACAAATGAAAATCTTACGGTGAAACTCATTGTTGCCGTGTCATGGCTTGTAGATGCAACTTCTGGGCTCACTTGGTAAGAGATTAACGTTGTGTCTTGATACAGGTTTGCTGCAATAATCATAACAAGTATCATAGTAACAACCATTACAACACGCCAGATAATATTGTACATATTCTATACGTAATACCTTTATAAATAATAACCATTTGGACACTCAGATTGCAGAAAGAGCAACGTTATCTCTATTTTTTCTATTTACCCGTAAACGAATTACGTCCCTTGGACATAAAATGTCAACGAGTATCATTTTGCGTGCCATAGACTGCCAGTGGCATTTCTGACGTGGTCATCTCTGTTGAAAGTACGTATACAAATGAAAAACTTACGGTGAAACTCATTGTTGCCGTGTCATGGCTTGTACATGCAACTTCTGGGCTCACTTGGTAAGAGATTAACGTTGTGTCTTGATACAGGTTTGCTGCAATAATCATAACAAGTATCATAGTAACAACCATTACAACACGCCAGATAATATTGTACATATTTTATACGTAATACCTTTATAAATAATAACCATTTGGACACTCAAATCGCAGAAAGAGCAACATTATCTCTATTTTTTCTATTTACCCGTAAACGAATTACGTCCCTTGGACATAAAATGTCAACGAGTATCATTTTGCGTGCCATAGAGTGCCAGTGGCATTTCTGACGTGGTCATCTCTGTTGAAAGTACGTATACAAATGAAAAACTTACGGTGAAACTCATTGTTGCCGTGTCATGGCTTGTACATGCAATTTCTGGGCTCACCTGGTAAGAGATTAACGTTGTGTCTTGATACAGGTTTGCTGCAATAATCATAACAAGTATCATAGTAACAACCATTACAACACGCCAGATAATAATGTACATATTCTATACGTAATACCTTTATAAATAATAACCATTTGGACACTCAGATCGCAGAAAGAGCAACGTTATCTCTATTTTTTCTATTTACCCGTAAACGAATTACGTCCCTTGGACATAAAATGTCAACGAGTATCATTTTGCGTGCCATAGACTGCCAGTGGCATTTCTGACGTGGTCATCTCTGTTGAAAGTACGTATACAAATGAAAAACTTACGGTGAAACTCATTTCTGCCGTGTCATGGCTTGTACATGCAACTTCTGGGCTCACTTGGTAAGAGATTAACGTTGTGTCTTGATACAGGTTTGCTGCAATAATCATAACAAGTATCATAGTAACAACCATTACAACACGCCAGATAATAATGTACATATTCTTTACATAATACCTTTATAAATAATAACCATTTGGACACTCAGATCGCAGAAAGAGCAACGTTATCTCTATTTTTTCTATTTACCCGTAAACGAATTACGTCCCTTGGACATAAAATGTCAACGAGTATCATTTTGCGTGCCATAGAGTGCCAGTGGCATTTCTGACGTGGTCATCTCTGTTGAAAGTACGTATACAAATGAAAAACTTACGGTGAAACTCATTTCTGCCGTGTCATGGCTTGTACATGCAACTTCTGGGCTCACTTGGTAAGAGATTAACGTTGTGTCTTGATACAGGTTTGCTGCAATAATCATAACAAGTATCATAGTAACAACCATTACAAC
>JAWPHD010022324.1:0-25445 GCA_037043455.1 Cyrtodaria siliqua
ATATATCCGGTTCTGACGCATATGTATATTCAGTTCTTAAACATATATATTGATTTCTTACGCATATATATTCAGTTCTTATATATATTCAGTTCTTACGCATATATATTCCGTTCTTATACATATATATTGCGTTCTTACGCATATATATTGAGTTCTTAAGCATATATATTCAGTTCTTACACATATATATTCAGTTCTTACACATATATATTCAGTTCTTATGCATATATATTCAGTTCTTACGCATATATATTCAGTTCTTACGCATATATATTCAGTTCTTACGCATATATATTCAGTTCTTACACATATATATTCAGTTCTTACACATATATATTGAGTTCTTTCACATATATATTCAGTTCTTACGCATATATATTCAGTTCTTATATATATTCAGTTCTTACGCATATATATTCAGTTCTTACGCATATATAATCAGTTCTTACACATATATATTCAGTTCTGACGCGTATATATTCAGTTCTTACACATATATATTCAGTTCTTACACATATATATTCAGTTCTTTCACATATATATTCAGTTCTTACGCATATATATTCAGTTCTTATATATATTCAGTTCTTACGCATATATATTCAGTTCTTACGCATATATATTCAGTTCTTACGCATATATATTCATTTCTTACGCATATATATTCAGTTCTTATATATATTCAGTTCTTACGATTATATATTCAGTACTTACGCATATATATTCAGTTCTTACGCATATATATTCAGTTCTTACGCATATATATTCAGTTCTTACACATATATATTCGGTTCTGACGCATATATATTCAGTTCTTACACATATATATTGATTTCCTACGCATATATATTTAGTTCTTATATATATTCAGTTCTTACGCATATATATTCAGTTCTTACGCATATATATTCAATTCTAATGCATATATATTCAGTTCTTACACATATATATTGAGTTCTTACACATATATATTCAGTTCTTACACATATATATTCCGTTCTTACACATATATATTGCGTTCTTACGCATATATATTGAGTTCTTAAGCATATATATTCAGTTCTTACACATATATATTCAGTTCTTACACATATATATTCAGTTCTTATGCATATATATTCAGTTCTTACACATATATATTCAGTTCTTACGCATATATATTCAGTTCTTACGCATATATATTCAGTTCTAACGCATATATATTCAGTTCTTACACATATATATTCAGTTCTTACACATATATATTGAATTCTTTCACATATATATTCAGTTCTTACGCATATATATTCAGTTCTTATATATATTCAGTTCTTACACATATATATTCAGTTCTTACACATATATATTCCGTTCTTACACATATATATTGCGTTCTTACGCATATATATTGAGTTCTTAAGCATATATATTCAGTTCTTACACATATATATTCAGTTCTTACACATATATATTCAGTTCTTATGCATATATATTCAGTTCTTACACATATATATTCAGTTCTTACGCATATATATTCAGTTCTTACGCATATATATTCAGTTCTAACGCATATATATTCAGTTCTTACACATATATATTCAGTTCTTACACATATATATTGAATTCTTTCACATATATATTCAGTTCTTACGCATATATATTCAGTTCTTATATATATTCAGTTCTTACGCATATATATTCAGTTCTTACGCATATATATTCAGTTCTTTCTCATATATATTCAGTTCTTACACATATATATTCAGTTCTTACAAATATATATTCAGTTATTTCGCATATATATTCAGTTCTTACACATATATATTCAGTTCTGACGCATATATATTCAGTTCTTACGCATATATATTTAGTTCTTACACATATATATTCAGTTCTTACGCATATATATTCAGTTCTTACACATATATATTCAGTTCTTACACATATATATTCAGTTCTTACACATATATATTCGGTTCTTACACATAGATATTCAGTTCTTACACATATATATTCAGTTCTTTAACATATATATTCAGTTCCTATGCATATATATTCAGTTCTTACACATATATATTCAGTTCTTACACATATATATTCAGTTCTTATGCATATATATTCAGTTCTTACACATATATATTCAGTTCTTACGCATATATATTCAGTTCTTACGCATATATATTCAGTTTTTACGCATATATATTCAGTTCTTACACATATATGTTCAGTTCTTACACATATATATTCAGTTCTTACACATATATATTCAGTTCTTACACATATATATTCAGTTCTTACGCATATATATTCAGTTCTAAGGCATATATGTTCAGTTCTTACACATATATATTCAGTTCTTACACATATATATTCAGTTCTTACACATATATATTCAGTTCTTGCGCATATATATTCAGTTCTTATATATATTCAGTTCTTACGCATATATATTCAGTTCTTAAGCATATATATTCAGTTCTTACGCATATATATTCAGTTCTTACACATATATATTTAGTTCTTACACATATATATTCAATTCTTACACATATATATTCAGTTCTTTCACATATATATTCAGTTCTTACGCATATATATTCAGTTCTTATATATATTCAGTTCTTACGCATATATATTCAGTTCTTACGCATATATATTCAGTTCTTACACATATATATTCAGTTCTGACGCATATATATTCAGTTCTTACACATATAAATTGATTTCTTACGCATATATATTCAGTTCTTATATATATTCAGTTCTTACGCATATATATTCAGTTCTTACGCATATATATTCAGTTCTTATATATATTCAGTTCTTACGCATATATATTCAGTTCTTACGCATATATATTTAGTTCTTACGCATATATATTCAGTTCTTACACATATATATTCAGTTCTTACACATATATATTCAGTTCTTACACATATATATTCAGTTCTTACACATATATATTCAGTTCTGACGCATATATATTCAGTTCTTACACATATATATTGATTTCTTACGCATATATATTCAGTTCTTATATATATTCAGTTCTTACGCATATATATTCAGTTCTTACACATATATATTCAGTTCTTACACATATATATTCAGTTCTTACGCATATATATTCAGTTCTTACGCATATATATTCAGTTCTTACGCATATATATTCAGTTCTTACGCATATATATTCAATTCTTATGCATATATATTCAGTTCTTACACATATATATTCAGTTCTTACACATATATATTCAGTTCTTACACATATATATTCCGTTCTTACACATATATATTGCGTTCTTACGCATATATATTGAGTTCTTAAGCATATATATTCAGTTCTTACACATATATATTCAGTTCTTACACATATATATTCAGTTCTTATGCATATATATTCAGTTCTTACACATATATATTCAGTTCTTACGCATATATATTCAGTTCTTACACATATATATCCGGTTCTGACGCATATATATATTCAGTTCTTAAACATATATATTGATTTCTTACGCATATATATTCAGTTCTTATATATATTCAGTTCTTACGCATATATATTCCGTTCTTATACATATATATTGCGTTCTTACGCATATATATTGAGTTCTTAAGCATATATATTCAGTTCTTACACATATATATTCAGTTCTTACACATATATATTCAGTTCTTATGCATATATATTCAGTTCTTACGCATATATATTCAGTTCTTACGCATATATATTCAGTTCTTACGCATATATATTCAGTTCTTACACATATATATTCAGTTCTTACACATATATATTGAGTTCTTTCACATATATATTCAGTTCTTACGCATATATATTCAGTTCTTATATATATTCAGTTCTTACGCATATATATTCAGTTCTTACGCATATATAATCAGTTCTTACACATATATATTCAGTTCTGACGCGTATATATTCAGTTCTTACACATATATATTCAGTTCTTACACATATATATTCAGTTCTTTCACATATATATTCAGTTCTTACGCATATATATTCAGTTCTTATATATATTCAGTTCTTACGCATATATATTCAGTTCTTACGCATATATATTCAGTTCTTACGCATATATATTCATTTCTTACGCATATATATTCAGTTCTTATATATATTCAGTTCTTACGATTATATATTCAGTACTTACGCATATATATTCAGTTCTTACGCATATATATTCAGTTCTTACGCATATATATTCAGTTCTTACACATATATATTCGGTTCTGACGCATATATATTCAGTTCTTACACATATATATTGATTTCCTACGCATATATATTTAGTTCTTATATATATTCAGTTCTTACGCATATATATTCAGTTCTTACGCATATATATTCAATTCTAATGCATATATATTCAGTTCTTACACATATATATTGAGTTCTTACACATATATATTCAGTTCTTACACATATATATTCCGTTCTTACACATATATATTGCGTTCTTACGCATATATATTGAGTTCTTAAGCATATATATTCAGTTCTTACACATATATATTCAGTTCTTACACATATATATTCAGTTCTTATGCATATATATTCAGTTCTTACACATATATATTCAGTTCTTACGCATATATATTCAGTTCTTACGCATATATATTCAGTTCTAACGCATATATATTCAGTTCTTACACATATATATTCAGTTCTTACACATATATATTGAATTCTTTCACATATATATTCAGTTCTTACGCATATATATTCAGTTCTTATATATATTCAGTTCTTACGCATATATATTCAGTTCTTACGCATATATATTCAGTTCTTTCTCATATATATTCAGTTCTTACACATATATATTCAGTTCTTACAAATATATATTCAGTTCTTACGCATATATATTCAGTTCTAACACATATATATTCAGTTCTGACGCATATATATTCAGTTCTTACGCATATATATTTAGTTCTTACACATATATATTCAGTTCTTACGCATATATATTCAGTTCTTACACATATATATTCAGTTCTTACACATATATATTCGGTTCTTACACATAGATATTCAGTTCTTACACATATATATTCAGTTCTTACACATATATATTCTGTTCTTATGCATATATATTCAGTTCTTACACATATATATTCAGATCTTACACATATATATTCAGTTCTTATGCATATATATTCAGTTCTTACACACATATATTCAGTTCTTACGCATATATATTCAGTTCTTATGCATATATATTCAGTTCTTACACATATATATTCTGTTCTTACGCATATATATTCAGTTCTTACGCATATATATTCAGTTCTAACACATATATATTCAGTTCTTACACATATATATTCAGTTCTTACACATATATATTCAGTTCTTACACATATATATTCAGTTCTTATTTATATTCAGTTCTTACGCATATATATTCAGTTCTTACACATATATGTTCAGTTCTTACACATATATATTCAGTTCTTACACATATATATTCAGTTCTTACACATATATATTCAGTTCTTACGCATATATATTCAGTTCTTAGGCATATATGTTCAGTTCTAACACATATATATTCAGTTCTAACACATATATATTCAGTTCTTACACATATATATTCAGTTCTTGCGCATATATATTCAGTTCTTATATATATTCAGTTCTTACGCATATATATTCAGTTCTTAAGCATATATATTCAGTTCTTACGCATATATATTCAGTTCTTACACATATATATTCAGTTCTTACGCATATATATTCAGTTCTTACACATATATGTTCAGTTCTTACACATATATATTCAGTTCTTACACATATATATTCAGTTCTTACACATATATATTCAGTTCTTACGCATATATATTCAGTTCTAACACATATATATTCAGTTCTAACACATATATATTCAGTTCTTACACATATATATTCAGTTCTTGCGCATATATATTCAGTTCTTATATATATTCAGTTCTTACGCATATATATTCAGTTCTTAAGCATATATATTCAGTTCTTACGCATATATATTCAGTTCTTACACATATATATTCAGTTCTTTCACATATATATTCAGTTCTTACGCATATATATTCAGTTCTTATATATATTCAGTTCTTACGCATATATATTCAGTTCTTACGCATATATATTCAGTTCTTACACATATATATTCAGTTCTGACGCATATATATTCAGTTCTTACACATATATATTGATTTCTTACGCATATATATTCAGTTCTTATATATATTCAGTTCTTACGCATATATATTCAGTTCTTACGCATATATATTCAGTTCTTACGCATATATATTCAGTTCTTACACATATATATTCGGTTCTGACGCATATATATTCAGTTCTTACACATATATATTGATTTCTTACGCATATATATTCAGTTCTTATATATATTCAGTTCTTACGCATATATATTCCGTTCTTACACATATATATTGCGTTCTTACGCATATATATTGAGTTCTTAAGCATATATATTCAGTTCTTACACATATATATTCGGTTCTTACACATATATATTCAGTTCTTACGCATATATATTCAGTTCTAAGGCATATATGTTCAGTTCTTACACATATATATTCAGTTCTTACACATATATATTCAGTTCTTACACATATATATTCAGTTCTTGCGCATATATATTCAGTTCTTATATATATTCAGTTCTTACGCATATATATTCAGTTCTTAAGCATATATATTTAGTTCTTACGCATATATATTCAGTTCTTACACATATATATTTAGTTCTTACAAATATATATTGAATTCTTACACATATATATTCAGTTCTTTCACATATATATTCAGTTCTTACGCATATATATTCAGTTCTTATATATATTCAGTTCTTACGCATATATATTCAGTTCTTACGCATATATATTCAGTTCTTACACATATATATTCAGTTCTGACGCATATATATTCAGTTCTTACGCATATATATTCAGTTCTTACACATATATATTCAGTTCTTACACATATATATTCAGTTCTTACACATATATATTCAGTTCTTTCACATATATATTCAGTTCTTACACATATATATTCAGTTCTGACGCATATATATTCAGTTCTTACGCATATATATTTAGTTCTTACACATATATATTCAGTTCTTACACATATATATTCAGTTCTTACACATATATGTTCAGTTCTTACACATAGGTCGTATTTGTTTTGCTATCGCTAGAGTAGAGTTTAGGCATCCGCATGACATTCTGCGCATGCGTATTAACGTCGCACTAGTTAGTCTAAACTAACACATAGAACTGCGTTCTTGTTTACAAAATGGACGCCGCACTCGTTCCTAAGGTTACCCTATACCAGCAAGGTTAACTACTTGATAAATGTTTATATTTTTAAAACTTTAAAATGATTTATGTATTAATGCTGTCCGAAATATGCTTATCCGAATACAAAGCAACACACAAAAGCGCCATAATGTGAAGAAAATACACAAAACACTACTTTAATTCTGATAATAATATAATGCACTAATGAAAACCACTTATCAAACATTAAATACAGTTTAAGTAACATCAAGAACCCCGTTTACCCTTTGCTCTTTTCCGCTTTCCCGTTGCTTTCCGCCATCTTGTTACGTCACGTTCTTGCTCACTCCTCATAAAATGGAGAGTAGACTCTTGACCCAAGTTCGCAACACTAGTGTTACGTTCTTGGTGTTAGTTTAGTTCTAGTGTTGCGACTCGACACTCGAGTGTGCAAAACAAATACGCCCATATATATTCCGTTCTTACACATATATATTGCGTTCTTACGCATATATATTCAGTTCTTAAGCATATATATTCAGTTCTTACACATATATATTCAGTTCTTACACATATATATTCAGTTCTTACACATATATATTCAGTTCTTATGCATATATATTCAGTTCTTACACATATATATTCAGTTCTTACACATATATATTCAGTTCTTACACATATATATTCAGTTCTTTCACATATATATTCAGTTCTTACACATATATATTCAGTTCTTATATATATTCAGTTCTTACGCTTATATATTCAGTTCTTACGCATATATATTCAGTTCTTACACATATATATTCAGTTCTGACGCATATATATTTAGTTCTTACACATATATATTGATTTCTTACGCATATATATTCAGTTCTTATATATATTCAGTTCTTACGCATATATATTCAGTTCTTACGCATATATATTCAGTTCTTACGCATATATATTCAGTTCTTACACATATATATTCGGTTCTGACGCATATATATTCAGTTCATACACATATATATTGATTTCCTACGCATATATATTTAGTTCTTATATATATTCAGTTCTTACGCATATATATTCAGTTCTTACGCATATATATTCAATTCTTATGCATATATATTCAGTTCTTACACATATATATTCAGTTCTTACACATATATATTCAGTACTTACACATATATATTCCGTTCTTAAACATATATATATTGCGTTCTTACGCATATATATTGAGTTCTTAAGTATATATATTCAGTTCTTACACATATATATTCAGTTCTTACACATATATATTCAGTTCTTATGCATATATATTCAGTTCTTACGCATATATATTCAATTCTTATGCATATATATTCAGTTCTTACACATATATATTCAGTTCTTACACATATATATTCAGTACTTACACATATATATTCCGTTCTTAAACATATATATATTGCGTTCTTACGCATATATATTGAGTTCTTAAGTATATATATTCAGTTCTTACACATATATATTCAGTTCTTACACATATATATTCAGTTCTTATGCATATATATTCAGTTCTTACACATATATATTCAGTTCTTACGCATATATATTGAGTTCTTACGCATATATATTCAGTTCTAACGCATATATATTCAGTTCTTACACATATATATTCAGTTCTTACACATATATATTGAATTCTTTCACATATATATTCAGTTCTTACGCATATATATTCAGTTCTTACGCATATATATTCAGTTCTTTCTCATATATATTCAGTTCTTACACATATATATTCAGTTCTTACAAATATATATTCAGTTCTTACGCATATATATTCAGTTCTTACACATATATATTCAGTTCTGACGCATATATATTCAGTTCTTACGCATATATATTTAGTTCTTACACATATATATTCAGTTCTTACGCATATATATTCAGTTCTTACACATATATATTCAGTTCTTACACATATATATTCAGTTCTTACACATATATATTCGGTTCTTACACATATATATTCAGTTCTTACACATATATATTCAGTTCTTACACATATATATTCAGTTCTTATGCATATATATTCAGTTCTTACACATATATATTCAGTTCTTACACATATATATTCAGTTCTTATGCATATATATTCAGTTCTTACACATATATATTCAGTTCTTACGCATATATATTCAGTTCTTATGCATATATATTCAGTTCTTACACATATATATTCTGTTCTTACGCATATATATTCAGTTCTTACGCATATATATTCAGTTCTTACACATATATATTCAGTTCTTACACATATATATTCAGTTCTTACACATATATATTCAGTTCTTACACATATATATTCAGTTCTTATTTATATTCAGTTCTTACGCATATATATTCAGTTCTTACACATATATGTTCAGTTCTTACACATATATATTCAGTTCTTACACATATATATTCAGTTCTTACACATATATATTCAGTTCTTACGCATATATATTCAGTTCTTAGGCATATATGTTCAGTTCTAACACATATATATTCAGTTCTAACACATATATATTCAGTTCTTACACATATATATTCAGTTCTTGCGCATATATATTCAGTTCTTATATATATTCAGTTCTTACGCATATATATTCAGTTCTTAAGCATATATATTCAGTTCTTATATATATTCAGTTCTTACGCATATATATTCCGTTCTTACACATATATATTGCGTTCTTACGCATATATATTGAGTTCTTAAGCATATATATTCAGTTCTTACACATATATATTCAGTTCTTACACATATATATTCAGTTCTTACGCATATATATTCAGTTCTTACACATATATATTCAGTTCTGAAGCGTATATATTCAGTTCTTACACATATATATTCAGTTCTTACACATATATATTCAGTTCTTTCACATATATATTCAGTTCTTACGCATATATATTCAGTTCTTACACATATATATTGAATTCTTTCACATATATATTCAGTTCTTACGCATATATATTTAGTTCTTACACATATATATTCAGTTCTTACGCATATATATTCAGTTCTTACACATATATATTCAGTTCTTACACATATATATTCGGTTCTTACACATAGATATTCAGTTCTTACACATATATATTCAGTTCTTACACATATTTATTCAGTTCTTATGCATATATATTCAGTTCTTACACATATATATTCAGTTCTTACACATATATATACAGTTCTTATGCATATATATTCAGTTCTTACACATATATATTCAGTTCTTACGCATATATATTCAGTTCTTACGCATATATATTCAGTTCTTACGCATATATATTCAGTTCTTACACATATATATTCAGTTCTGACGCATATATATTCAGTTCTTACACATATATATTGATTTCCTACGCATATATATTTAGTTCTTATATATATTCAGTTCTTACGCATATATATTCAGTTCTTACGCATATATATTCAATTCTTATGCATATATATTCAGTTCTTACACATATATATTCAGTTCTTACACATATATATTCCGTTCTTACACATATATATATTGCGTTCTTACGCATATATATTGAGTTCTTAAGCATATATATTCAGTTCTTACACATATATATTCAGTTCTTACACATATATATTCAGTTCTTATGCATATATATTCAGTTCTTACAAATATATATTCAGTTCTTACGCATATATATTCAGTTCTTACGCATATATATTCAGTTCTAACGCATATATATTCAGTTCTTACACATATATATTCAGTTCTTACACATATATATTCAATTCTTACGCATATATATTCAGTTCTTATATATATTCAGTTCTTACACATATATATTCAGTTCTTACACATATATATTCCGTTCTTACACATATATATATTGCGTTCTTACGCATATATATTGAGTTCTTAAGCATATATATTCAGTTCTTACACATATATATTCAGTTCTTATGCATATATATTCAGTTCTTACAAATATATATTCAGATCTTACGCATATATATTCAGTTCTTACGCATATATATTCAGTTCTAACGCATATATATTCAGTTCTTACACATATATATTCAGTTCTTACACATATATATTCAATTCTTACGCATATATATTCAGTTCTTATATATATTCAGTTCTTACGCATATATATTCAGTTCTTTCTCATATATATTCAGTTCTTACACATATATATTCAGTTCTTACAAATATATATTCAGTTCTTACGCATATATATTCAGTTCTTACACATATATATTCAGTTCTGACGCATATATATTCAGTTCTTACGCATATATATTTAGTTCTTACACATATATATTCAGTTCTTACGCATATATATTCAGTTCTTACACATATATATTCAGTTCTTACACATATATATTCAGTTCTTACACATATATATTCGGTTCTTACACATAGATATTCAGTTCTTACACATATATATTCAGTTCTTACACATATATATTCAGTTCTTATGCATATATATTCAGTTCTTACACATATATATTCAGTTCTTACACATATATATTCAGTTCTTATGCATATATATTCAGTTCTTACACATATATATTCAGTTCTTACGCATATATATTCAGTTCTTATGCATATATATTCAGTTCTTACACATATATATTCTGTTCTTACTCATATATATTCAGTTCTTACGCATATATATTCAGTTCTTACACATATATATTCAGTTCTTACACATATATATTCAGTTCTTACACATATATATTCAGTTCTTACACATATATATTCAGTTCTTATTTATATTCAGTTCTTACGCATATATATTCAAGTCTCTTACACATATATGTTCAGTTCTTACACATATATATTCAGTTCTTACACATATATATCTCAGTTCTTACACATATATATTCAGTTCTTACGCATATATATTCAGTTCTTAGGCATATATGTTCAGTTCTAACACATATATATTCAGTTCTAGACACATATATATTCAGTTCTTACACATATATATTCAGTCTTGCGCATATGTATTCAGTTCTTATATATATTCAGTTCTTACGCATATATATTCAGTTCTTAAGCATATATATTCAGTTCTCATACGCATATATATTCAGTTTAGTCTACACATATATATTCAGTTCTTACACATATATATAATCATTTCTTACACATATATAATTTCAGTTCTTTTCACATATATATTCAGTTCTTACGCATATATATTCAGTTCTTATATTATATTCAGTTCTTACGCATATATATTCAGTTCTTACGCATATATAGTTCAGTTCTTACACATATATATTCAGTTCTGACGCATATATATTCAGTTCTTACACATATATATTGATTTCTTACGCAATATATAGTTCAGTTCTTATATATATTCAGTTCTTACGCAATATATATTCAGTTCTTACGCATATATATTCAGTTCTTACGCATATATATTCAGTTCTTACACATATATATTCGGTTTCTGACGCATATATATTCAGTTCTTACACATATATATTGATTTCTTACGCATATATATCAGTTCTTATATATATTCAGTTCTTACGCATATATATTCCGTTCTTAACACATATATATTGCGTTCTTACGCATATATATTGAGTTCTTAAGCATATATATTCCAGTTCTTAACACATATATATTCAGTTCTTATACACATATATATTCAGTTCTTATGCATATATATTCAGTTCTTACACATATATATTCAGTTCTTAGCATATATATTCAGTTCTTACGCATATATATTCAGTTCTTACACATATATATTCACGTTCTTACACATATATATTCAGTTCTTACACATATATATTGAGTTCTTTCACATATATATCAGTTCTTACGGCATATATATTCAGTTCTTATATATATTCAGTTCTTACGCATATATAATTCAGTTTCTTACGCATATATATTCAGTTCTTACACATATATATTCAGTTTCTGACGCGTATATATTCAGTTCTTACACATATATATTCAGTTGCTACACATATATAATTCAGTTCTTTCACATATATATTCAGTTCTTACGCATATATATTCAGTTCTTATATATATTCAGTTCTTTACGCATAATATATTCAGTTCTTACGCAAATATATTCAGTTCTTACACATATATATTCAGTTCTTACACATATATATTCAGTTCTTACACATATATATATTCCGTTCTTACACATATATATATTGCGTCTCTTACGCATATATATTGAGTTCTTAAGCATATATATTCAGTTCTCTTACACATATATATTCAGTTCTTACACATATATATTCAGTTCTTATGCATATATATTCAGTTCTTACAAATATATATTCAGTTCTTACGCATATATATTCAGTTCTTACGCATATATATTCAGTTTCTAACGCATAATATTCAGTTCTTACCACATATATATTCAGTTCTTACACATATATATTCAATTCTTACGCATATAATATTCAGTTCTATATATAATTCAGTCTTACACGCATATATATTCAGTTCTTACGCATATATATTCAGTTCTCTTTCTCATATATATTTCAGTATCTTACACATATATATTCAGTTCTTACAAATATATATTCAGTTCTTACGCATATATATTCTGTTTCTTACACATATATATTCAGTTCTGACGCATATATATTTCAGTTCTTACGCACTATATATTTTAGTTCTTACACATATATATTCAGTTCTTTACGCATATATATCAGTTCTTACACATATATATTCAGTTCTTACACATATATATTCAGTTCTTACACATATATTTTCGGTTCTTACACATAGATATTCAGTTCTTACACAATATATATTCAGTTCTTACACATAATATATTCAAGTATCTTATGCATATATATTCAGTCTCTTACACATATATATTCAGTTCTTACACATATATATTCAGTTCTTATGCATATATATTCAGTTCTTACACATATATATTTTCCAGTTCTTACGCAATATATATTCAGTTCTTATGCATATATATTCAGTTCTTTACACATATATATTCTGTTCTTACTCATATATATTCAGTTCTTACGCATATATAATTCAGTTCTTACACATATATATTCAGGTCTTACACATATATATTCAGTTCTTACACATATATATTCAGTTCTTACACATATATATTCAGTTCTTATTTATATTCAGTTCTTACGCATATATATTCAGTTCTCTACACATATATGTTCAGTTCTTACACATATATATTTCAGTTCTTACACATATATATTCAGTTCTTACACATATATATTCAGTTCTTACGCATATATATTCAGTTCTTAGGCATATATGTTCAGTTTCTAACACATATATATTCAGTTCTAACACATATATATTCAGTCTTACACATATATATTCAGTTCTTGCGCATATGTATTCAGTTCTTATATATATTCAGTTCTTACGCATATATATTCAGTTCTTAAGCATATATATTCAGTTCTTACGCATATATATTCAGTTCTTACACATATATATTCAGTTCTTACACATATATATTCAGTTCTTAACACATATATATTCAGTTCTTTCACATATATATTCAGTTCTTACGCATATATATTCAGTCTGTATATATATTCAGTTTCTTACGCATATATATTCAGTTCTTACGCATATATATTCAGTTCTTACACATATATATTCAGTTCTGACGCATATATATTCAGTTCTTAACACATATATATTGATTTCTTACGCATATAAATTCAGTTCTTATATATATTCAGTTCTTACGCATATATATTCAGTTCTTACGCATATATATTCAGTTCTTACGCATATATAATTCAGTTCTTACACATATATATTCGGTTCTGACGCATATATATTCAGTTCTTACACATATATATTGATTTCTTTACGCATATATATTCAGTTCTTATATATATCAGTTCTTACGCATATATATTCCGTTCTTACACATATATATTGCGTTCTTCTTACGCATATATATTGAGTTCTTAAGCATATATATTCAGTCTTACACATATATATTTCAGTTCTTACACATATATATTCAGTTCTTATGCATATATATTCAGTTCTTACACATATATATTCAGTTCTTACGCATATATATATTCAGTTCTTACGCATATATATATTCAGTTCTTACACCTTATATATTCAGATTCTTACACATATATATTCAGTTCTTACACATATATATTGAGTTCTTTCACATATATATTCAGTTCTTACGCATATATATTCAGTTCTTATATATATTCAGTTCTTACGCATATATATTCAGTTCTTACGCATATATATTCAGTTCTTACACATATATATTCAGTTCTGACGCGTATATATTCAGTTTCTTACACATATATATTCAGTTCTTACACATATATATTCAGTTCTTTCACATATATATTCAGTTCTTACGCATATATATTCAGTTCTTATATATATTCAGTTCTTACGCATATATATTCAGTTCTTACGCAAATATATTCAGTTCTTACACATATATATTGAGTTCTTTCACATATATATTCAGTTCTTACGCATATATATTCAGTTCTTTATATATATTCAGTTCTTACGCATATATATTCAGTTCTTACGCATATATATTCAGTTCTTACACATATATATTCAGTTCTTACACATATATATTCATTTCTTACACATATATATTGAGTTCTTTCACATATATATTCAGTTCTTACGCATATATATTCAGTTCTTATATATATTCAGTTCCTTACGCATTATATATTCAGTTCTTACGCATATATATTCAGTTCTTACACATATATATTCAGTTCTGAAGCGTATATATTCAGTTCTTACACATATATATTCAGTTCTTACACATATATATTCAGTTCTTTCACATATATATTCAGTTCTTACGCATATATAATTCAGTTCTTACACATATATATTCAGTTCTTAAGCATATATATTCAGTTCTTATATATATTCAGTTCTTACGCATATATATTCAGTTCTTAAGCATATATATTCAGTTCTTATATATATTCAGTTTTCTACGCATATATATTCCGTTCTTACACATATATATTGCTTCTTACGCATATATATTGAGTTCTTAAGCATATATATTCAGTTTCTTACACATATATATTCAGTTCTTTACACATATATATTCAGTTCTTACGCAATATATATTCAGTCTTACACATATATATTCAGTTCCTGAAGCGTATAGTATTCAGTTCTTACACATATATATTCAGTTCTTTACACTATATATTCAGTTCTTTCACATATATATTCAGTTCTTACGCATATATATTCAGTTCTTACACATATATATTGAATTCTTTCAACATATATATTCAGTTTCTACGCATATATATTCAGTTCTTATATATATTCAGTTCTTACGCATATATATTCAGTTCTTACGCATATATATTCAGTTCTTACTCATATATATTCAGTTCTTACACATATATATTCAGTCTTACAAATATATATTCAGTTCTTACGCATATATATTCAGTTCCTTACACATATATATTCAGTTCTGACGCAATATATATTCAGTTCTTACGCATATATATTTAGTTCTTACACATATATATTCAGTTCTTACGCATATATATTCAGTTCTTACACATATATATTCAGTTCTTACACATATATATTCGGTTCTTACAACATAGATATTCAGTTGCTTACACATATATATTCAGCTTCTTACACATATTTATTCAGTTCTTATGCATATATATTCAGTTCTTACAACATATATATTCAGTTCTTACACATATATATACAGTTCTTATGCATATATATTCAGTTCTTACAACATATATATTCAGTTCTTACGCATATATATTCAGTTCTTACGCATATATATTCAGTTCTTACGCATATATATTCAGTTCTTACACATAGATGATTCGGTTCTGACGCATATATATTCAGTTCTTACACATATATAATTGATTTCCTACGCATATATATTTAGTTCTTATATATATTCAGTTCTTAACGCATATATAATTCAGTTCTTACGCACTATATATTCAATTCTTATGCATATATATTCAGTTCTTACACATATATATTCAGTTCTTACACATATATATTCAGTTCTTACACATATATATTCCGTTCTTACACATATATATATTGCGTTCTTACGCATATATATTGAGTTCTTAAGCATATATATTCAGTTCTTACACATATATATTCAGTTCTTACACATATATATTCAGTTCTTATGCATATATATTCAGTTCTTACAAATATATATTCAGTTCTTACGCATATATATTCAGTTCTTACGCATATATATTCAGTTCTAACGCATATATATTCAGTTCTTTACACATATATATTCAGTTCTTATCACATATATATTCAATTCTTTCACATATATATTCAGTTCTTACGCAATATATTTCAGAGTTCTATAATATATTCAGTTTTATATATATTCAGTTCTTACGCATATATATTCAGTTCTTACGCATATATATTCAGTTCTTTCTCATATATATTCAGTTCTTACACATATATATTCAGTTCTTACAAATATATATTCAGTTCTTACGCATATATATTCAGTTCTTACACATATATATTCAGTTCTGACGCATATATATTCAGTTCTTACGCATATATATTTAGTTCTTACACATATATATTCAGTTCTTACGCATATATATTCAGTTCTTACACATATATATTCAGTTCTTACACATATATATTCAGTTCTTACACATATATATTCGGTTCTTACACATAGATATTCAGTTCTTACACATATATATTCAGTTCTTACACATATATACTCAGTTCTTATGCATATATATTCAGTTCTTACACATATATATTCAGTTCTTACACATATATATTCAGTTCTTATGCATATATATTCAGTTCTTACACATATATATTCAGTTCTTACGCATATATATTCAGTTCTTATGCATATATATTCAGTTCTTACACATATATATTCTGTTCTTACTCATATATATTCAGTTCTTACGCATATATATTCAGTTCTTACACATATATATTCAGTTCTTACACATATATATTCAGTTCTAACACATATATATTCAGTTCATACACATATATATTCAGTTCTTATTTATATTCAGTTCTTACGCATATATATTCAGTTCTTACACATATATGTTCAGTTCTTACACATATATATTCAGTTCTTACACATATATATTCAGTTCTTACACATATATATTCAGTTCTTACGCATATATATTCAGTTCTTAGGCATATATGTTCAGTTCTAACACATATATATTCAGTTCTAACACATATATATTCAGTTCTTACACATATATATTCAGTTCTTGCGCATATATATTCAGTTCTTATATATATTCAGTTCTTACGCATATATATTCAGTTCTTAAGCATATATATTCAGTTCTTACGCATATATATTCAGTTCTTACGCATATATATTCAGTTTTTACACATATATATTCAGTTCTTACACATATATATTGAGTTCTTTCACATATATATTCAGTTCTTACGCATATATATTCAGTTCTTATATATATTCAGTTCTTACGCATATATATTCAGTTCTTACGCATATATATTCAGTTCTTACACATATATATTCAGTTCTGAAGCGTATATATTCAGTTCTTACACATATATATTCAGTTCTTACACATATATATTCAGTTCTTTCACATATATATTCAGTTCTTACGCATATATATTCAGTTCTTACACATATATATTCAGTTCTTAAGCATATATATTCAGTTCTTATATATATTCAGTTCTTACGCATATATATTCAGTTCTTAAGCATATATATTCAGTTCTTATATATATTCAGTTCTTAAGCATATATATTCCGTTCTTACACATATATATTGCGTTCTTACACATATATATTGAGTTCTTAAGCATATATATTCAGTTCTTACACATATATATTCAGTTCTTACACATATATATTCAGTTCTTACGCATATATATTCAGTTCTTACACATATATATTCAGTTCTGAAGCGTATATATTCAGTTCTTACACATATATATTCAGTTCTTACACATATATATTCAGTTCTTTCACATATATATTCAGTTCTTACGCATATATATTCAGTTCTTACACATATATATTGAATTCTTTCACATATATATTCAGTTCTTACGCATATATATTCAGTTCTTATATATATTCAGTTCTTACGCATATATATTCAGTTCTTACGCATATATATTCAGTTCTTACTCATATATATTCAGTTCTTACACATATATATTCAGTTCTTACAAATATATATTCAGTTCTTACGCATATATATTCAGTTCTTACACATATATATTCAGTTCTGACGCATATATATTCAGTTCTTACACATATATATTCAGTTCTTACACATATATATTCGGTTCTTACACATAGATATTCAGTTCTTACGCATATATATTTAGTTCTTACACATATATATTCAGTTCTTACGCATATATATTCAGTTCTTACACATATATATTCAGTTCTTACGCATATATATTTAGTTCTTACACATATATATTCAGTTCTTACGCATATATATTCAGTTCTTACACATATATATTCAGTTCTTACACATATATATTCGGTTCTTACACATAGATATTCAGTTCTTACACATATATATTCAGTTCTTACACATATTTATTCAGTTCTTATGCATATATATTCAGTTCTTACACATATATATTCAGTTCTTACACATATATATACAGTTCTTATGCATATATATTCAGTTCTTACACATATATATTCAGTTCTTACGCATATATATTCAGTTCTTACGCATATATATTCAGTTCTTACGCATATATATTCAGTTCTTACACATATATATTCGGTTCTGACGCATATATATTCAGTTCTTACACATATATATTGATTTCCTACGCATATATATTTAGTTCTTATATATATTCAGTTCTTACGCATATATATTCAGTTCTTACGCATATATATTCAATTCTTATGCATATATATTCAGTTCTTACACATATATATTCAGTTCTTACACATATATATTCAGTTCTTACACATATATATTCCGTTCTTACACATATATATATTGCGTTCTTACGCATATATATTGAGTTCTTAGGCATATATATTCAGTTCTTACACATATATATTCAGTTCTTACACATATATATTCAGTTCTTATGCATATATATTCAGTTCTTACAAATATATATTCAGTTCTTACGCATATATATTCAGTTCTTACGCATATATATTCAGTTCTAACGCATATATATTCAGTTCTTACACATATATATTCAGTTCTTACACATATATATTCAATTCTTTCACATATATATTCAGTTCTTACGCATATATATTCAGTTCTTATATATATTCAGTTCTTACGCATATATATTCAGTTCTTACGCTTATATATTCAGTTCTTTCTCATATATATTCAGTTCTTACACATATATATTCAGTTCTTACAAATATATATTCAGTTCTTACGCATATATATTCAGTTCTTACACATATATATTCAGTTCTGACGCATATATATTCAGTTCTTACGCATATATATTTAGTTCTTACACATATATATTCAGTTCTTACGCATATATATTCAGTTCTTACACATATATATTCAGTTCTTACACATATATATTCAGTTCTTACACATATATATTCGGTTCTTACACATAGATATTCAGTTCTTACACATATATATTCAGTTCTTACACATATATATTCAGTTCTTATGCATATATATTCAGTTCTTACACATATATATTCAGTTCTTACACATATATATTCAGTTCTTATGCATATATATTCAGTTCTTACACATATATATTCAGTTCTTACGCATATATATTCAGTTCTTATGCATATATATTCAGTTCTTACACATATATATTCTGTTCTTACTCATATATATTCAGTTCTTACGCATATATATTCAGTTCTTACACATATATATTCAGTTCTTACACATATATATTCAGTTCTAACACATATATATTCAGTTCATACACATATATATTCAGTTCTTATTTATATTCAGTTCTTACGCATATATATTCAGTTCTTACACATATATGTTCAGTTCTTACACATATATATTCAGTTCTTACACATATATATTCAGTTCTTACACATATATATTCAGTTCTTACGCATATATATTCAGTTCTTAGGCATATATGTTCAGTTCTAACACATATATATTCAGTTCTAACACATATATATTCAGTTCTTACACATATATATTCAGTTCTTGCGCATATATATTCAGTTCTTATATATATTCAGTTCTTACGCATATATATTCAGTTCTTAAGCATATATATTCAGTTCTTACGCATATATATTCAGTTCTTACACATATATATTCAGTTCTTACACATATATATTCAGTTCTTACACATATATATTCAGTTCTTTCACATATATATTCAGTTCTTACGCATATATATTCAGTTCTTATATATATTCAGTTCTTACGCATATATATTCAGTTCTTACGCATATATATTCAGTTCTTACACATATATATTCAGTTCTGACGCATATATATTCAGTTCTTACACATATATATTGATTTCTTACGCATATATATTCAGTTCTTATATATATTCAGTTCTTACGCATATATATTCAGTTCTTACGCATATATATTCAGTTCTTACGCATATATATTCAGTTCTTACACATATATATTCGGTTCTGACGCATATATATTCAGTTCTTACACATATATATTGATTTCTTACGCATATATATTCAGTTCTTATATATATTCAGTTCTTACGCATATATATTCCGTTCTTACACATATATATTGCGTTCTTACGCATATATATTGAGTTCTTAAGCATATATATTCAGTTCTTACACATATATATTCAGTTCTTAAACATATATATTCAGTTCTTATGCATATATATTCAGTTCTTACACATATATATTCAGTTCTTACGCATATATATTCAGTTCTTACGCATATATATTCAGTTCTTACACATATATATTCAGTTCTTACACATATATATTCAGTTCTTACACATATATATTGAGTTCTTTCACATATATATTCAGTTCTTACGCATATATATTCAGTTCTTATATATATTCAGTTCTTACGCATATATATTCAGTTCTTACGCATATATATTCAGTTCTTACACATATATATTCAGTTCTGACGCGTATATATTCAGTTCTTACACATATATATTCAGTTCTTACACATATATATTCAGTTCTTTCACATATATATTCAGTTCTTACGCATATATATTCAGTTCTTATATATATTCAGTTCTTACGCATATATATTCAGTTCTTACGCAAATATATTCAGTTCTTACACATATATATTGAGTTCTTTCACATATATATTCAGTTCTTACGCATATATATTCAGTTCTTATATATATTCAGTTCTTACGCATATATATTCAGTTCTTACGCATATATATTCAGTTTTTACACATATATATTCAGTTCTTACACATATATATTCAGTTCTTACACATATATATTGAGTTCTTTCACATATATATTCAGTTCTTACGCATATATATTCAGTTCTTATATATATTCAGTTCTTACGCATATATATTCAGTTCTTACGCATATATATTCAGTTCTTACACATATATATTCAGTTCTGAAGCGTATGTATTCAGTTCTTACACATATATATTCAGTTCTTACACATATATATTCAGTTCTTTCACATATATATTCAGTTCTTACGCATATATATTCAGTTCTTACACATATATATTGAATTCTTTCACATATATATTCAGTTCTTACGCATATATATTCAGTTCTTATATATATTCAGTTCTTACGCATATATATTCAGTTCTTACGCATATATATTCAGTTCTTACTCATATATATTCAGTTCTTACACATATATATTCAGTTCTTACAAATATATATTCAGTTCTTACGCATATATATTCAGTTCTTACATATATATATTCAGTTCTGACGCATATATATTCAGTTCTTACGCATATATATTTAGTTCGTACACATATATATTCAGTTCTTACGCATATATATTCAGTTCTTACACATATATATTCAGTTCTTACACATATATATTCAGTTCTTACACATATATATTCGGTTCTTACACATAGATATTCAGTTCTTACACATATATATTCAGTTCTTACACATATATATTCAGTTCTTACACATATATATTCAGTTCTTTCACATATATATTCAGTTCTTACGCATATATATTCAGTTCTTATATATATTCAGTTCTTACGCATATATATTCAGTTCTTACGCATATATATTCAGTTCTTACACATATATATTCAGTTCTGAAGCGTATATATTCAGTTCTTACACATATATATTCAGTTCTTACACATATATATTCAGTTCTTTCACATATATATTCAGTTCTTACGCATATATATTCAGTTCTTACACATATATATTGAATTCTTTCACATATATATTCAGTTCTTACGCATATATATTCAGTTCTTATATATATTCAGTTCTTAGGCATATATATTCAGTTCTTACACATATATATTCAGTTCTTACACATATATATACAGTTCTTATGCTTATATATTCAGTTCTTACACATATATATTCAGTTCTTACGCATATATATTCAGTTCTTATGCATATATATTCAGTTCTTACACATATATATTCAGTTCTTACGCATATATATTCAGTTCTTACGCATATATATTCAGTTCTTACACATATATATTCAGTTCTTACACATATATATTCTGTTCTTACACAAATATATTCAGTTCTTACACATATATATTCAGTTCTTATTTATATTCAGTTCTTACGCATATATATTCAGTTCTTACACATATATGTTCAGTTCTAACACATATATATTCAGTTCTTACACATATATATTCAGTTCTTACACATATATATTCAGTTCTTATGCATATATATTCAGTTCTTAGGCATATATGTTCAGTTCTAACACATATATATTCAGTTCTAACACATATATATTCAGTTCTTACACATATATATTCAGTTCTTGCGCATATATATTCATTTCTTATATATATTCAGTTCTTACGCATATATATTCAGTTCTTAAGCATATATATTCAGTTCTTACGCATATATATTCAGTTCTTACACATATATATTCAGTTCTTACACATATATATTCAGTTCTTACACATATATATTCAGTTCTTTCACATATATATTCAGTTCTTACGCATATATATTCAGTTCTTATATATATTCAGTTCTTACGCATATATATTCAGTTCTTACGCATATATATTCAGTTCTTACACATATATATTCAGTTCTGACGCATATATATTCAGTTCTTACACATATATATTGATTTCTTACGCATATATATTCAGTTCTTATATATATTCAGTTCTTACGCATATATATTCAGTTCTTACGCATATATATTCAGTTCTTACGCATATATATTCAGTTCTTACACATATATATTCGGTTCTGACGCATATATATTCAGTTCTTACACATATATATTGATTTCTTACGCATATATATTCAGTTCTTATATATATTCAGTTCTTACGCATATATATTCCGTTCTTACACATATATATTGCGTTCTTACGCATATATATTGAGTTCTTAAGCATATATATTCAGTTCTGACACATATATATTCAGTTCTTACACATATATATTCAGTTCTTATGCATATATATTCAGTTCTTACACATATATATTCAGTTCTTACGCATATATATTCAGTTCTTACGCATATATATTCTGTTCTTACCCATATATATTCAGTTCTTACACATATATATTCAGTTCTTACACATATATATTGAGTTCTTTCACATATATATTCAGTTCTTACGCATATATATTCAGTTCTTATATATATTCAGTTCTTACGCATATATATTCAGTTCTTACGCATATATATTCAGTTCTTACAC
The DNA here is from genome assembly GCA_037043455.1 of Cyrtodaria siliqua. Lineage (NCBI taxonomy): Eukaryota > Metazoa > Mollusca > Bivalvia > Adapedonta > Hiatellidae > Cyrtodaria > Cyrtodaria siliqua. The sequence goes on from JAWPHD010022324.1 coordinate 25,239, forward strand.
ATATATATTCAGTTCTGACGCGTATATATTCAGTTTTTACACATATATATTCAGTTCTTACACATATATATTCAGTTCTTACACATATATATTGAGTTCTTTCACATATATATTCAGTTCTTACGCATATATATTCAGTTCTTATATATATTCAGTTCTTACGCATATATATTCAGTTCTTATGCATATATATTCAGTTCTTACACA
>JAWPHD010022325.1:0-25444 GCA_037043455.1 Cyrtodaria siliqua
GTCCTTTGCCAAAACAACTCGTTCCAAGTAATATTTAGCCATACGAATTCAATAACCTATAATATTGAACGATATATCACTGTAATTTTTGCAACGTTAGGAGAATAAGCATTGCGCATTGTAACGTATGCAACGTTAGGAGAGCAAGCAAAGCAATGAGAAAGATTTCAGATGTGTGCGTTATTTATTTTCACATTTTAGGGGTATTAGAATAGAAATAGTACATAATTTGCGGTGAATTATCTATATCACGGTTTGTCGTTAAATTGTAAACAATAATTATTGTTTACAATTGAACTCCAAACCGTGATATATTAAACGATAATTCACAGTAAACGATGTTCTATTTCTTAATTATATAGAGTCAGACGTCATAAGTTAGAGCTATTTTCATTTTCATGATACCTTTTCATTTTACATCGCACAGCTGCCGAGTGTTTTCATAGAAATTATGACATGTTATACATCATTAGAAAGAAGAAAAAATCCTCTACTGTCCTCCTTGAATGCTACTTTCCCTGTCCGATCTTTTTATATTTCTTTTATGGTTAATTTTGAAGATACGAGCAGAATCTATAAAGAACTAATAGCTTTTGTAAACTTGAAGGATTTGTCTGAAAGAATTATATCCAAAACCCACAAGTTAGAACTGATGTGGAAAAAAAGAAAAAGGATATAAAAACATTAAACAACTTGTGCGATAAAATAATCATATTGGCAAATATTGATATCATAAATGAAGATTCTTTCTTTCATCACTTCACCATTTTGTTAGAAAAGGGAATTGATATTTTATTTATGTTGATTAAAATTAATTAATTTAGGCCTAAAGAAATATTTTCTATATACTATTATATAATGAGTCTCACAGAAATTGAAAAATCCCCGAATCGATATAGTAAAGATTTCTCTGTGGGCATTGTAGAAAGGATAGATCCACTCGTTCAGCTTCGCCGAACCCGAAAAATAGTTTAGGAATTCTTCAAGATGGAATTAGTACGAACGGGTGGTTGTAAAATGAGTGTTCATTTGAAAATTACTTTCGTTAAATCAGCTGGTGTAATTTCATACAAAACAGCTTAATTTACTTCCAAGGATGCATTAATCTTACATAAACATGAGATTAAAATGAGTTGTATACGGCTGCTGATGAAATTATAAATAAAACTGGGGGTTGGGTTTCTGAGGGAAGTGGCTGGACAATTCATTGATATGCTTTATGTAAACAGAATGAAGTATAAGCCTTTGAAAGGCAGCTCTTATTTAGAGTTACTAAAATAACTTTCTTATCCTTATAAAGGCCTAATAAATATAGAAATGAAGAAGATAATGAATTCTTCAGGTGGTGCCATTTGGCATATACATTTCCTGCAGCAAAATATCCCCAAATACCCGAAACGATGTAGTAAAGTTTTCTCTGTGGGCATTGTAGAAAGAATAGATTCACTCGTTCAGCTTCGCCGAACCCTCAAAATGGAATTAGTACGAACGGGTGGTTGTAAAATGAGTGTTGATATGGAAATTACTTTCCTTAAATCAGCTGTTGTAATTTCATACAAAACAGCTTATTTTACTTCCAAGGCAGCATTAATCTTACATAAACATGAGATTAAAATGCGTTGAATACGGCTGCTGTTGAAATTATAAATAGAATTGGGAGTTTGGTTTCTGAGGGAAGTGGCTGGACAATCGATTGATATATTTTATGTAAACAGAATGAAGTATAAGCCTTTGACGGGCAGCTCTTATTTAGAGTTACCAAAAGAACTTCCTTATCCTAAAAAAGGCCTAATAAATATAAAAAATGAAGAAGACAATGAATGCTTCAGGTGGTGCCATTTGGCATATAAATTTCCTGCAGCAAAATACCCTCAAATAAAATGAAGTACAAAAACCATATAGATGCTTTTGATTACAAGGGATTGATGCTCTTGATTACAAGGGAATTACATTTCCTGTTACCATAAAGCAAATTAGAAAAATAGAAAAACAAAATAGTATACGTTTTAATATATTCGGATATGGGGATAATGGAGAGTTTTTATCAAAAACAATAAAGCTAAGTAAAATGTGATATGCTTTTGATTACCCCGAACAAGAAAAAAATCACTACGTGTGGATAAAAGATTTTAATCGGTTAATGTATAACCAAACATCACACATGTGATGGTTTTGCAATGATTGCAGCGCTTTACATATGAAAATGTTAAAAAACACACACCTGACTGTCTTTCTTATAATGACAAGCAATACAAATGCCAGACGAAAATTAAAAGGCTTACTTTAAAAACTACAATAGGCAGCTAATGGTCCCGTTTGTTATATATGCTGACTTCGAAATAATAACTGAAAGTATTTCTTCAGCTTCAATAATCCTAAAAACTCTTATACGAAGGCATACCAACAACAAACTGATCGTGGATACAGGTACAAGGTTGTTTGTTATGATGATTGTTGCAAGATGACCCTAGTGGTTCGGGCTAACTCAGGAAAGAATCAATGACGGTGAATGCATTTACATAAGTTTAATGCAACTTTTAAAATATGTCTAATATATATACAATTATCAAGAAAAACAAGCGAAGACACAGATGAAATACGAAAAGACTGTTCTCATGAACGTTTATGACGTTCTTAGTATTATCACAAATACTGACTGTGTCGACTGACTATATGTTAAAGTGATAACAATATTGATGTGCACAAGAATTATGGTCTAGCACGATGAATGTGATGCGCGAAAGCTCATGAAGTTGATGATGCGCGAATCCAATGGGTGATTGCCATCAAATGTCTTCTATAAGGGTTGATGACGCGATATATATGATAATTAACCTCCACCAAGGTTGTAAATGACGTTCTTCCAGTGATGACTGATAACGGGTCGACCTCGTGTCCCGGGGGTTGTTGATTCTATAACATGGCTATATTGTCCAGGGACCGTCTCCACCGCTCGTTACGTTATGCGTTGATTCATGTGTCGAATCACCTAGAGGGCCTACACACACTAAAGGCTTAGCTCCACTCCGGGAGGCTTAGGCTGTGTAGGCTCTCTAGGTGATTCGACACATGAATCAACGCATAACGTAACGAGCGGTTTAGACGGTCCCCGTACCTGGACAACATGGACAGGTTATAGAATCAACAACCCACATAGTAATAAGCAGAAAGTACAGAGTGGTAATTATAGAGGCGGAGGTAGTCCGGGTAGAGACATATCTAGAGCGGAGTTTATAGATGCTCAAACTCAAGACGAGGCATTAGATCCTTGTAAAGCGAAGGCCAAGGATGGTGTAGGGTCCGGTAGTTCTAAGTTTGTACATAGGAATAGTTTATTCTACAGAGAATTTGAAGGTAGTGGTAGTAGACAGTTTAATCAATTAGTGGTACCTACCAAGTATAGAACGACAGTGCTTAACGTAGCTCATGAGTCGATTATGGGAGATCATTTAGGTGTAAAGAAAACGTCAGATAGAGTATTGGCAGTTTTATTGGCCAGGCGATGCTACTAGTTATTGTAGGTCCTGCGATGTATGTCAAAGGACAGCACCAAAAGGTCGAGTGACCAGAGTGCATTTTGGTCAGGTGCCAGTGATAGATACACCATTTGAACGGGTAGCCGTAGACATAGTCGGACCAATATTTCCAGTGTCATATAGGAATAATAGGTATATTCTAACCATGTTAGACTATGCAACTAGGTATTCGGAGGCAGTAGCATTGCCATCCATTGAAACTGAGAGAGTAGCGGAGGCATTAGTCGATATGTTCAGAAGGCTAGGTGTACCAGAGGAAATGCTGACTGAATGTGGGTCGCAGTTTACGTCAGAACGTATGACTGAAGTTATCAGGTTATTGTCTTTTCGTCAAGTCACGACAACACCTTATCACCCTATGTGTAACGGGTTGGTCGAACAATTTAATATGACGTTAAAGCAAATGTTACGACGTATGTGTACAGAGAGACCAACATATTGGGACAAGTATCTCAATGCTTTGCTGTTTGCATTTAGAGAGGTTCCTCAAGAGAGTTTAGGATTTTCTCCGTTTGCACTATTGTACGGGAGATCAATTAGAGGTCCCATGAGGATTCTTAGAGAGATGTGGTAAGTACCGAGTACAAACGGTACTATGACCTAAAAGCTAGAGCTAGGAGATTTAGTGTTACTCCCGACCAACAATAACAAGCTGTTATTACAATGGAAATGTCCATTTTATATAAGAGTGATAGTAAACAATATGGATTATCGAATCGTGATGAATGGAAAGTTGAATACCTTTCATGCCAATATGCTTAAAGATATATTAGTAGAACCGATAATGTGCAACAAGGGGTGTTAACCGGAGTTAATGTTCCAGTTATTGAGGATAGTGAGGAAGGCAGTAGTGAGGACACTAGTCCCCCACATGTATTTTGAGGGTCCCAAAGGGGTTTTGCGTGAAAACGTGATCGGGGTGTTTTTGAAAACGTGACACGTGAAACAAATAATATTTTTGCGTGATTAAGTGAACATTATATCAACGTGTATCCGTGATTTTGGTCGTGGTAAAACGTGATCGCTTGATATGGTGACGTGAAACGTGAATTTTTAGTCCTTTTCAGTCTTTTTAGTGTCCCTCCTCCTCCCCCGAGCCTCACCCGAGATGCCAGAATGCTGCTGTCAATCAGAATACATCTGACGGCTCAAGTTTGTGTGTGATTGTGTGTGGTTTTGTTTTGTTGTTTTAACATTTAACGTGAAATGTGAAAGTTCTGCTATTTTCACGTGAAGACGTGATCCTTGTTTTTATTTTACGTGATCACGTGAACGCACCCCCCCCCCCCCCCCCCACCTCTTTGGGACCCCCTATTTTCCCACAAGTGTAGGTAAGGAGACAGCAGCCGATGTAGACATATCGGGCATGCTTAGTGTAGTACGGAAACGAGAGGTAGATAGTTTACACTCTGAGTGTAGTGCTGTTCGGTCCGATGCGTCGAGACCAACATATATAAGGCAGTGTAGCCATAAGCACACGTTAGCAAAGTCGATTAGGGATACAGGAGACCCTACTCCATTTCGCAAACAGTATACTGGAATTGCGATGGATTCAATCTGTAAAGTTTGAGTTCTTGTAGTTGCAGAAAGTAGTGTTATTGGTAACAGTAGGGTCGGTGTAATAGACCGTGGAAAGGACAATATTGGGGCAAACTATTTAAGTCGCCGCACATAATGTCAGGGTAAAATACAATAGCAGAGTACAATAGTATAATAGTGCATGGCTGTGTTTTGTACAATAGCAGTATATGTTACGACAGTGTAGTGTACAATTGTAGAATATCGTTGAAATTTTAATGTTGCTTATAATGCAACACTGTCTTGGTACCTGAGCGATCGGCGTGGACGTTTTGTCGCTCATTTGCAAGGGAGAATTAATAGTTTATTAATATGTAAATATTAATTATATTTTATTGAATTTTAAAAGTGTAGCACTTTCTTTAAGTGGGGAGAAATTGTCACAAAATAATCTCGAGTAGAGCGTATTGGTCGTACATAGCTCTTGTAAGCACTTGGCGACATCTGTCAGTCACATGCAATCCATTGTTCAGTTGAATCAAATTCACCATTCGCATGATATACTCATGTATCACAGAAAAGCGTGCAGTATTATAACGCCGCTAGAGGGAGTACGACAGGGCCGTTCAATAAGTGTATACGTGCGTTAATGCATGTAAAAGTATAGGTATTTTACAATATATCTCTCTAAAGGACGAAATTGTGTAAGGGTCCTTTCGTGTAGAATTTTAATACTGCGTATTTAGCCACGTGTATTAAAGCTACAGAGTCCCTATATCAATCGATTTCTTCTTTGTAGGCGTGTCTTTATTTGTAACTTCATGTTCACCAGCTCATGTCGAAATCGGGTATTTAAGCGAGCAAATATAGCGAAGGAAATCATTTACTGTAAATACATCGACCAGTGCACATCGTACCTATACACAGGTAACAGTAATTTTTACCAAAAAAGAAAAGTTAGCTTCTTTCGGGGCTCGAAAACACGACCTTCTGATTTCAAGTCCTGTGCTGTAACCACTGTACTACAAAGCTACTTGAAAAAATAGTATACTAACTACCATATATTATGAGGCAAAATAACTTAACATATTTGAACGCAACTAATGATGGATCAATAAATATGCAGTCCATATTGTCGCACGTGTAAATTAACATTGCCTGGTGTAATACTGTATCTTATCAATATGAAACTAATACTTCGCCTCAAATCAACCATATCTCGACTTGTTATTTAGCGCTTGATGAGTTTGCGCGCTCTTGTTATTACGTAATGCCTATTTAGTGTTAAAAATGCTACAAAATACCAATAAATAGCAGTGGTCTAGAGGTTCAGCGTACATCTTTCAAATCTTACAAGTGCAAGGCTGTGGTTCAAATCCCGTTCCGGGCAACTATTTTTTTATCACATATATTCTGGAGCCGTATATTTATCGATGTAACCTGTACGGAGGCTAAATAAAAATGTGAAATTTTACGTATCGATTTCTCCTTATATACCGACTTTTGGGGTGTTCGTCGATTTGAAACTACTTCACACGTGACTCATTCATATTCATGAGTTATTACCAGTTAAAATAGGGACTGTACAGCTTTAAGGAATGAGAGAGGGGAAGGATATATATGTACATAGGAATCCGGGAACCGTAACCTACTCTTATTATCAAATAGATTCCTATGGTTTTTTAACATGCTCGGATGATAGACCGATACACGGGTCCGCCCGGTTTACGTCCCCATCCTAAGGACGAGGCTAAGGGAAAGTGTCTTGCCCAAGAACACACCGACGAAACACAGTGGCACCACAGAGGATTGAACCCGGGGCCTCCGGTTACAAATACGCCGCGTTTCCAACTGCGCCACGCCAGCCCTCTACGCAGAATGGACCTTAAACCTTCTCAAATGCAGAAATGCTGCATATTTTGTTGTAAACACTTCATTTTTTGCTGAAGCCATGATCAGTGTTTTCTGGCAACATACACTCAACTACCAATTCTGAAAGTGAAACAATACAAGGATCATGATGAAGACCTTTAACGAACATGACATTATGGTTTTGGATTTTAAAGGGCAACATTTCCTAACCTGGTAGGGAGAGATTGGAGATGCGCTTTATCAATTACACCAGCTAAACAGGCCTGTCAGTTACAGTGAATGACTCTAAAGATAGCACATGTAAATAATTATCACTGGATGCAGTTTGCAGACGACAGAAAAATGTACTTAAAAATCAGCTAGGAGTAGAGTTGTTCAATCTAATGACGCCAAACTACTAGTAGATCTATATAATTTCTGTTTATTTTATTGGAACTGTGTCAAATTTTTGTATTATTCATGTTTTACCCTAAAGTTAACCTTTTATTTTCTTTCATCTAATATCAACTGCACTGTGTACAATATAAAAAAGAATTGCTATGATCTTTTGGAAAAAATATATATGTAATCTGATGACTAAACAAAACTTCACACTTGCAGCAAATATTTCATGACATAAGTTACCATTGTTAAATGAAAATTAATTGCCAGTTATAGTTGGTCTGGAGAAACAACGTTTATATACTGCAGTACACAAGATATGCCTATAATTTGGACATTTATGTTAGGATAACATTGGGAATAAACATTAAAAAATCAAGCATAAATGTACAGATTATTGTAATAAAGCATAACTGTACAGATTATTGTTAAGAATAGCTAGACATGATGGAGATAATACGATAAGGAATTACATCGTATATAGTTGAGACTAAGGAACATACATCACTGAGCCTGAGGAGGGAATATTCAATTTTCTTGGGTGGGATATAGAAGTGCATGTTGATGTTTCTGATTCTGATGTGAAAATGGTAGGAATGATTTGTTATCTGGAACACATGAATAGTCACAGATACAAATATCCAAGCTCATAGCCACGGAGGTTTGCAAACAATTATAACTAATGCCTATCTCTAAGCCATAACGCTGAATGTCGTCTGCTGTAAACACTACCACGTGTATTTGTGTACATTTCTCAGTTCATAACCCTTCAGGCTCCTCCCCTATATTTTTGAATTTCTGTCAGTTTAAAAATATATATTGAAACTAGGAATAAGAAATACTTTTCCACAAATAGTTTTTTTTACAAATACACTTGATTAATATCAGTTTACTTCTGTGCCAAAAAATTCTCCCTGATTTAACCATGTATAAATTTAAATGAAAAACCTGCCCCAGCTCCATCTAGTGGCTTTTATACTGTAGTTGGGCCTTTAAAGTATCAATTCAGCGATAAATGCATTTTAATAGTGTTATGTATCACAGAATTAAAAAGAGCATATTCCGGTTTACAATTTCAGTTCACAGACATATTAATAATTTGTTATTAGGTCTGTTTTCATTTATAACTTCTGGTCCATTTTATACCGAGTATATAATCTTCCATTCGTAACTTATTTATTATTAACTTTAATAAACTCGTTGGATAAAACGATAGGATACGCAGCACATCCTCGTATCCCATAATTGTATTTAACTCGCTTATTAAAATTAATAATACAAAGTCACTCATGTCAAAAGTACATATGTGTTTAATCATATGTGAAGTGGGTGCAGTTAATTATACCCCCGCTAAACGAAGTATACTGGTTACACCCTGTTCGACTATCTGTCCGCTCGTCTGTCCGTCTGTCCTTCTGTAGACGCAACCTTGTCCGCTCCACAACTCCTCTTCCACTAAAGAAAAGTTCATAAAACTCATGTATGGACTGCCTGTAATAAGAGGATGACCTTTATTAGTTTTGAGGTTAGTAGGTCAAAGGTCAAGGATACCGTGACCTGATAATTAAAAAAGAATTCCGCTCCATAACTCCTCTCTCCCTGAATCAAATCTCATGAATCTTCATAAGTGAACTGCCTGTGGTAAGAGGATGACTCCTATTGATTTTGAGGGTCAGTAGGTCAAAGGTCGAGGTCACCGGGCCCGATAACTAAAAACCTTGTCCGAACTCCTCTCCCCCTGAGGAAAATATCATGAAACTTCGAAGGTGAATTACCTGTGGTGAGTGGACGACACTATTGATTCTGAGGACAATAGGTCAAAGGTCAAGGTAACCGACACCCGATAATGAAAAACCTTGTCCGCTCCATAACTCCTGTCCCCTAGTTGTCAATAATTTAGATACAGTAGCTCCAGCCTGTTGATGATGTCGGATAAATTGGCAATAGGTTATATTATAATACAAATACAAATATATTATAATAAAGTTGTACGTGTTTGTCGGGGGTATCGTATTAGTTTTTTAAATGGTTGAAATATATAAATGATTGACAACTGGTGTAATGTTAATCTAATTACGATACATTATTTATTACATGGAATCACATTCTCCGTCTGGAATATACATGTATCCCCCTCCTCGACTATCGGCCATGTTGCATATAATCAAATGGGATTCGATGTCCCATGTTAAGAACCTATACAACTGATGTTGTATTTAATATATTAATGAAGTAAACAAATAAAATAAAACCATAAGAAATACTTGCAATTGCATGGCGAAAATCAGTTGAGAAATAAAAACATATATAATGTATCAGTGTTGTTTTCCACAGTGAAAGAAAAGTTGATATCGACTACATTAAACCTTTGTTTGTCAGTTACTATAAACTATTCTTTCTCAACTGATTTTCAAAACTTAAATTTTTATTGATCGCTTAAAATTCCCTTGGTATATACATGTACCTCTTTAAACTATTTAAAATGTGTATACAAATATTTGACTTGAAAAAAGCACCACATAAAATAAAAAGTTATGTTAACTCATTAACTGACATTAACATAAAATTATATATAACTGGGAAAACCCACCACTTCCTAGCTGATTCAAACCTACAATGAAACTCCTAGCAGGGGCACGACTGACCTCGGAAGCGAAAGGTTGCGTTAATATGACAAAGGTTCAATAAATGTTTTGTTTGTTAGTAACAGACAGAAGTCGGGCGTGTCTTACTATAAATAGATTTTAATGTCTATTGCTTGGGTTCATTACACTTCATATTACAATTTCTGTATTCTTCCTTATGTGTTCAATTCCAAACCCTGTATTGCGGTATCGTTCTTCTTCTTCTTCTTTTTCTTTTTCTTCTTCTTGTTTCATATTTTTTATTGTTTATACATATATATATATATATATATATATATATATTTAATCATTTGTTTTACTTTAAAAACCTTTATTGTGGACATATGAAACCACGACTCGGAGATACTGTAAGGCTTAGGTTTACGATTGAGAAAACATAAATGGTCAGCGATATCTTTAACGTGAAGTGGGATCGATGACTTTACACTCCACTTGAAAGAAGGTATAGTTTCAAAATACCTTGCACGAGTAAAATACTGCGGGAGTGTGTTTTAAACATCTGAGATGTGACCACACAACACATCGAACCCGAGACCTTTTGAAAGAGTTGCAAAGATGCTAACCTATCGGTCACCGCAACTTTATGTCCTTAAACATGTGTTGATAATGTTACATGTATAAACGTCTAACACGCTGCACATATCCGTATTTGCTCATTTTAAATTGAATTACAATATGAGCTACTAACTACAAAACATTCTACGTGTATTCAACTATGGCGTAATAGTAGAGCGCCCGACTTGCATACGGGAGGCCGTGTGTCCCAACTCCGACCGGTTCGTACTAAAGAATTCGTAAAAAGAGCACTTGTAGCTCTGTAAAGCTTTGAATACCGGCTTTGCAACTTCACCGATCTAGTAATACAGAACAGACACTTATTTACGCAGTTTGCGCAATTCTAAACACACCCAGCTGATTTCACAAGAGTTGTCACCAGATGAAAACAATTGTTTAAACAACGGCATTTTTGTCAATACAACAATACAAATCTTAACCCTGGATGTGGTTTGACTATTTTGTTTTTCTGTTTTTCTCCGAAAAAAGGAACACCTATCAGAAAATCACATATTTGTTATTTACATGATCTCTGGCGTCAGAATAATTTTCGCAATATCGGTTTTCATAAAAAACATTACTTGTCTTCGTTGTTTTTCATAACAGTGTCATCCAGCCACTTGTCTTGTTTTTTCCGTGCTGTGATTATTTGTTTCGAAAGTAGTTCTGTATTAAAGAGTGCTAATCGTTTTTTCTTTAAAAAACCTTTTTTAGTGCAGTTTCCTGTTATTTTCTGGCTGTAACTATATTCTGGACATGTTGTTGATATTTAAAATTGCAGCTCAGCATGTTTTTGACTGTTTTTGGTATACATTTCAGACGTGAAAGGGTATGAAACTGCAAGGGGTAAAAATAACGTTGACATTTGACACATGTGTGAAGAATACGGTCGCATTTTTCACATTTTGCAAATGTAACAAATGCGTTCTGGTTTTTTTTGGCGATTTTAAACATAAACGCATTGTTCACACTTGCAGATCTCGGTTCGCCGCAAGCGGTTACGCCTTTCCCACTTGAAACAGCGATATGAGATATCCTAGATCAATCATCACAGTGACCGTTGCCTGCCCGTGGTAGGGATCGAACTCGCAACCTCCGGATTCACAATCCAACGCGCTACCAACTGCGCTACCGGTCCCGACAACATATGCATAAAGGTAATAGATGTCACGAAAATATTGGTTAGGTTTTAATGCAATATTAGCAGAACTAAAAAAGGTCGTCCTTAACTATCAAATGTGTCTTAAGTTACCTAATAATTCACCATTAAACGAGATGATGTGTCGCGTACACCATCCATGTCTTTTGTTTAAAGGTCAGTCATAATCTAACTTTGAAAAATATGAAACTAGCTTGCAAATTCAGAGGTCGAAGGTTAGATTTGCACCGTATCCCGGTCACCGTCACCGTATTTTGTCTGTAGTAATTATTTTCCCACCGCCTCTTCAAATAGGACATTCCGACAGCCAGTCAGTAAGTCAGACTGACGGAGGGACAGCCAGACAGACAGGTGAAAGGACAAACGAAAGGACAGACAAATATTTATTTTATTGTTAATTTTATCACATTAAAGTTTACTTTTGCTACAATTTTGATAACTTAGCTATTAATTGATAGTCATTGGGAAAATGTTTTTTGCTACATTTTGTCATCTTTTTAGGGTATTTACGTGAGTGGAAAATGAGTTTTCATGGTACGTGATAACTAGATGGTAAACGCAAATTTCGTAGGTAATGTGAAAAATGGGTTCGAATTCTGAGAAGAATTCGGCCGGAATCTTCACACGTATGAAGAATGCGGTCCAACAATGCTGTGACAAATGACGTCCAAGACTGCTATATTCAGGGATCTGTATTAATCTTTTCAAGATAAAGGAAGACAGGCACAACGTACGTGAAGAACGAAGGAGAGTGATGTAGTCACCTAATAAATACAATACTCAGCCTCAGGATCTGACAAATAATACATATTAAACCATAACGATAACACATAATACCTTTCTCCCAAGGAACATGTATTTTCCACAGTATTGAGGGTCTCCTAGGGGTTTTGGGGAGCAAGGGAACATGACCATTTATTTTTGGGGAACAAGGGAACATTGTCTGTTATTAGTAATATGTTTGGGGAACAAAGCTAAATATTTTTGGGGAACAAGAGAACATTGGGTAATATTTTCAGTGAACAAGGGAACATGACCCCACTTCGAGGGCCTCAGTATTTATCTTCAGATTTTATTATATTTCCTGAAAATTTACTGTTGCATTTTTAAGAAAGATTAGCAACTAGTATACCTCGATTTTTTGAGATTATTTATATATCGTAACCCTTATCTGATCTCTCAACAAATCAGTTTTAAATTGACAAACACTGTTATGCCTCTTAAACACACTTTCAAAATAACTCTTCCAGTTACGAATTAGCATGTTTCATATTTGACTTACTTCGACCTAAAGACGAATTTAGAAACAGTCGTTTCGGTGGCTTCAATGTAACCGTTTGGTATATTATACTTTACACAACAAAAACAAAAGAAGTAACACTTAATATTATTAAAAGTAATTTCTAACTTTAAATACTGTTAATTAATATTCGAGTCTGCATGACCCATAAACGTGATATGCCATGTTATACACAAACGATACCAAACCAAGCATCTCTATGCCACAGTGTGGTCTTTATGAAATCTATCTTTTATTAAAATATTTACGGTAGAAGAAATATGTTTCAGTCGTTCGATCATATCCTGACTATATTGTTTTTTGATCAAATCATCGTGTTCGTTGTCCACATATTTGCGATGAAAGTTACCCTGTTGAAGCTGTACTGTACATTGTATGGCATGCCTGGTTACGTTGACATCCAGAAATGACGCCAGTTCAAGAAGCGTTCCAAATAAGTTTATTTTCAACTGTTCATAGTGAAGAACGTGGATTGCCCCCGGAAATTCCACCAACCATGTCGTATACAAATGTAGCCATTTATTCATTGCTCCGAACGCAAAGTTTGTCCATGCTGAAAGAAGAAGAATTTGGACTCATAATAACAAATTCACTGTAATACATGCTATTTCAGAATCGTACAAAAAAAAAGAAGAAAGAAAAAAAAAGTGAAAAATGTCCGCATAAGAGAACAAAAGAAAAATAGTGCGTTTCTTTTGTAACAAATATGTATTATGCATAAATATTATCTTTATAAAATATGTGTTTCATAACGATCTGGAAAATGTTTTAATGTTAAGAAGTAGAGGTTATACGTGCTAAACATAACTGTAGCATGGTCACTGAAATTCCTTTTGTATTTGCACAGGTGCAAATTGTTTAATTGAAAATAACACCTGTCAGAAAACATGGTGTACTCTAAGTAATAGATAGAGTATGGTGTTATCGAGTTAGTTGATTTAAACATCGAGATGGACGTAGTATTTAAAACAACCAACGAGATTAGACCAATCTCTATTTGTTTCGTAGTATGTCCATTTCAGCTGTCTGCCATACACTAACTTCTAATAACTAGTTAGAGTACACCATTTGTACTGACAGGTGTTATTTTCAATTACATGATTTACACCTAAGCAAATACAAAGGGTATTTCAGTGACCATGCCACAACTACCAGCTATTGGAAGTTACAGTATGGCAAACAGCAGAAATGGACATGCTACAAAACAAATATAGTGTGGTCTTATCTCGTTGGTTGGTTCACATATCTCGATGTTTTAATCAACCAACTGAAAGACACTATACTCTATCTGTTACATGTACTTTTTTAAACGGCTCATCAATGGAAATAATGTTCGTCCCAGCTGTACGGACAAGCTAAGAGTAATCAGTAGGAGACGGACGCGTAACGTACAATAGTCGAACAAAGTAGAACAAAAGCAAAAGAAAAATGTCAAATAAGCTCCCAAGTAGCATATATTTTCGTGAGGCCATTTTAATTTCATGATGTTAAATATATACAAGAGGTACAAGATGGCCTCTATCGCTGTATGGTATTCGTGATTATATCTCATTAATAAACATAGTCTGACAAATCTGGTGGAATCAAGCGAAAACAAACAAAGCTTCTATCTTCTATAGAGATGGGTGTGAGTCAAGCATGTCTGGTTGTCTAACAGGTCTTAGGTTTTATTAATATTAACATTTTGAACACGTTTGGTAAATATCAGTATCTACAGATTTAACAAAGTACAATATAGCATTTTCCAATAAACTAGAGACCATAACTCTGTCTTTACAAATCATATCTAACTGGCTTTGAAATTGTTGGCGTTTTTATTGATATCAAAAATCTGGCCAAGTTTGGTAAAGATCAGATGAAAAAAGATAGACCTATCTTCTTAACAAGGGTAAATATAACAAAATCGAACAGAAATGGGCAGTTTTCCCCTATTTCGTATGCCAATTTCCAACAAAAAAGGAGGTTTACATGCAATATTGGTGGTAAACTATCTTGTTATTTCGTGTTACTTTTTACTTTGAAATATTAGGTTGACACAATGAAAAGTAACTTTCAATGTATCAGACGTAATAAGTCCACATATTTTATAATTCGAATGTTTTAAAGACTGTTTAATTGTGTTTTAGTTTAAAAAGCCAGTCGCCAGTCGACATTGTTCGAGTTTTTATTGATATTAACAATCTGGCCAAGTCTGGTAAATGATGGTCCTATCGTCTTAACATGGCAAAATAGAACATATTTAACTAAATCAAAAGGCCACCTGTCGTTTCTATTCAGATATAGCTGGTTTACGAACTAGTCCGCGCTGTCATTGATCTGGTAAAGTTTGGTAAAGATAAGATGAAAAATGAAGGCCCTCTGAACGAGGAATAGTGAACGTACGGACGGACAGCCGGCAGGACGACAGCGGATATCTTGTCAGCATATAAGTTCTGGCTTTCAAACAGTTTAGCTAAAAATATTACTGTGACGGGACACTTAGTTTTTCAGTCTGTCGGCTAGGAGTGACGTAAGTAACTTCATATTGCGGAATAAGGTGAGACCAGCATTATTTGTCAGTATTGTACCAAATGAGCATTGTAACAAATACTGAGGGAGGGGTGAATCTTTGTGATACTGGCCCGAAATAGCCACTTGAGGCCCGAGAGCTTTAGCTTGATGGCCTGATATGGCTATCAAGGGCCAATGTCACAAAGTGGTTCACCTCTCCCAGTTAATGACCTGTTTATTAAACGTGTAGCGGTTAGTGGCCAGTTTCCGTCCAAGCCCAGTTTCGGTCATTCTCATTTAAAAACAGTTTTTACACTGCAAATTACTTACGCGATGCTACTTATTGACAGACGTTAAGCATTGAAGATTATAAACAGAAGAAACAACCAAAAACTAAACAAGAGGGCCAAGATGGCCCTCAATCGATCATGAGTACTGGCACTTGAACTTCTTCGAAATCTTATGGTCATATACAATCTGTGCAAGTTTGGTTCAGATAGTTCAAGAAATGTGTTGTGTTAACAACATTGATATAAAGACTCTGACAAAGTTTGGTAAATATCGAATACAAAATGAATGTACTAGAGTGTAACACCCGGGGCAGGGCCAAATATGACCCCAGGGCTACATGTAATATATGAGAGCTTTGTGCCTTTTGCTTTCACAGAAGAAAACTGTTTTAAGTTTTTCCCTATACAAAGAAATATAAAAAGATCGGACAGCGAAGTAGCATTCATGGAGGACAGTCAATCACAAAACACAGAAACAAACACGCAAACAGACAAACAAGAAGGCAAACGCAATAATAAATGCAAACGACATCACAAACACAAAAGGGCCGACAATAGGGCTACCGCCTTGGAACGGTCAGTGGCAAATTAGGCAACTGGGGGTTTAAACCGGTTCTATATAAAGCATGTGACCCCTGGGGCGGGGCCAAATGTGACGACGACAGGGTCACCATTAGAACAAACTTGGTAAAGGACCATAAGCTTATAGCAAATGCAAAATATTAAACCTCTGGCTCTTGCAGTTTCAGAGAAGAATATACTTTATGTTTTCCCTATACAAGTCTGTGTAAAACTGTGAACCCCGAGGTGGGGTCAAATGTGACCCCTATGATCACAATTTTAACAAAATTTGATAAAGGACCATAATCTGATAGTAAATGCAAAATATTAAACCTCTGGCTCTTGCAGTTCCAGAGAACAAGATTTGTTTAATTTTTCCCTATACAAGCCTATGTAAAACTGTGACCACCGGGGCGGAGCCAAATGTGACCCCAGGGTCAACATTTGAACACACTTGGTAAAGGACCATAGGCTTATAGCAAATGCAAAATATTAAACCTCTGGCTCTTGCAGTTTCAGAGAAGAATATATTTTATGTTTTCCCTATACAAGTCTGTGTAAAACTGTAAACCCCGAGGCGGGATCAAATGTGACTCTTATGATCACAATTTGAACAAAACTTGGTAAAGGACCATAACCTTATAGTAAATGCAAAATATTAAACCTCTGCCTCTTGTAGTTTCAGAGATGATTTTTTTTAAACAAATCCTATATAAGTCGCGGGGCGGGGCGGTGCCAAATGTAACCCCATGGTCATTATTTGAACAAACTTGGTAAAGGACAATAATCTTATAGTAAATGCAAAATATTAACCCCCTGGCTCTTGTAGTATCAGAGAAGACGATTTTTCCCTATACTAGTCTATGTAAAACTGTGATCCCTGAGCAAACTTGGTAGAGGACAATAAGCTTATAGCAAATGCAAAATATTAAACCTCTGGCTCCTGCAGTTTCAGAGAAGAAGAATTTTTATGTTTATCCCTATACAAGTCTGTGTGAAACTGTGACCCCCGGGGCGGGGTCAAATGTGACCCCAGGGTCACCATTTGAACAAAACTTGATAAAGGAATATAATCTTATAATAAATGCAAAATAGTAAACCTCTTGCTTTTGTAGTTTCAGAGAAGATTGATTTTTTTCATATACAAGTATATGTAAAACTATGACCCCGGGGCGGGGCCAATTTAGACCCCAAGGTCACCATTTGAACAAACTTAGTAGCGAACAATAAGCTGATGCAACATGTAATACATGAAAGCTCTATGCCTTGTGGTTTTAGAGAAAAATAGTTTTTTAAAAATGTCCTATATTTGTCTATGAAAAACATGCACAATCTCAATATACTAATTTTGGATCCCCCGGACAAGGTCATTTTTAACCCCGGGGACTTTATTTGAATAAACTTGAATGTCGCGGAATTAGCAATCATTTTAAAAGAAAAATTGTCGAAATCTGTCCAGCGGTTCTTGAGAAGAAGATGTTTGCGTTATTCGATACAGATTGTGGGTAACATATAACAGTAAATAATTAATGTCTGTAATGTTAAGTTAACAACATTTCGCCAATAACAGCATAACATAATTAGCATCGATATTGTAATATCAATAACTTTGACGTTAACCTGTCAATCCTATACAATAGTGGACCACCGCCATGGTCGAAATCAATAGACTGCTTCACTGCGCATGTCCCAGTTCACTCAAACAAGCGTTAGCTGAGGAGCAGTCTATTGCATCAGCTGTGTATGTGGAAGTATCAATTTAAGCCGAGATAAATCAAATCGACAAATCTACATTTAGATTCTATTATTAATCTATTCTATTTCAATCTAAAACAAATATACTTATACATACACAAAGAATAACATTTAACATTAAATACTACAACTTTTCATGAACACAACCATTGAATAATGATAGAATATCAAATTTAAAGAAATTGTCATAACAGTGTCAACAAACGTGTCAACAAACGTGTCAACCCTATCTCGGGAAGTGAATCATTCTTTGGCGGAAAAACTGACACACCCAAAACAAACGTCTATCTGTGTAGAAGCGAGACAAGCGACAGTCGGTATATACTCTCAAGCGGTTACCTCCGCTATAAACCGAAATGAGTATATAGGCTAAAAATATAACACCGTTATGTAGTCATATTTGTATCACACTTCAGCGGACGTAGTTAAAATAAACCGTGATAATATATTTTGACCGTGTCATCGCCATCGTATCAAACGGGAGACGATGAAGCGATGGTACGATGGAGCAGGAGGCGATGCAACATCGCACATCGAAAGCGATTGTGCGATGGTACGCGATTGTGCGATGGTACGATGGCGATTGTACGATAGTAAGATGGCGATAGTACGATGGTACATCCCATCATCGCCATCGTACCATCGCCATAATACCACTGTACCATCGCGCATCGACTTGTAAAGGTCGATGCGCAATGGTATGATGGATCATGTCATCGTAACATCGCCATGTCATCGTACCATCGCCATCGTACCATCGTACTATCGCCATCGTACCATCGTACAATGTAAAGGTCGATACGCGATGGTACGATGGCCCTAACGGAACACCTTATTATAAGTAAATTGTCGTCTTGGATCATATTACATTGACGTTACCAGGTGCATTATTATAGCGATCGAGGTGAATGATGAAACAATGGTTAAATAGACTTGCAAATTCATACAATTTAACTGTATCATGACCTAATTGTATCTATCACTCGATAAAAATCTTGACGGAAACTCTGGGCTAAGGCTTGTAAACAAAATGATTTCTCAGTTTTAGTATATTTTCTTTTATAAAAAGGTCAGGTGCCATTTCGATAATTTATATCTAGCAACATTCTTTTGTGTCAAATTTCCAGGAAGAGGTAACCTAATAAAAACTAGAGTAAAATTGTCAGGATACATAGATTTGTCTGACAATTAAGTTTATGTTTGCAAAAGTGACGAAAAGTGACCGACCAGTAGCCAAAACACTATTATTTTGGATAGATTATTATATCTAAATTGCGCAAAGTAAACATATTTTTTTATCTACTTGTGTATTTTTTTAAATATGTCTCTTTATTTAGTTCCATTTGTATTCATTGATTTACAAGAATAAAATAAACTTATGACATTAATATATCTCAATCATAGGATGTGTCATATGAAATAGGCACTTCGTTACCTTGTTTCCAAGCCACCACCAATTCACCCCCTTAATTAAAATTATTTTGAAGCGTTTCAGACTTAGATCTAATCTTAGTAAGAACATCGTCATAATGGTGATGTTGTATTTTCCATTGACGTTTTCATTCCACGGCATTGACTTTATCAGTTTGTATGCCCCCGAAAAGGTTTCGGGGGTCCATATGTCTGTCTGTCTGTTTGTCTGTCTGTCTGTCTGTCTGTCTGTCTGTCTGTCCGGATTCCGTCATTCCGCAGTTCGTGTCCGGATTGTACCTTCAAAACCCCTGCATGGATTTTTGATTAACTTGGCACAAGTGATCACCATAACAAGATGATGTGTCGCGCTCAAAACCCAGGTCCGTACCTCAAAGGTCAAGGTCACACTTGAAGTTCATAAGTTAAAAACAGGTACGTAATTTCGTGTCCGGACCGTAACGTCACAACCCCTGCAGGGATTTTTAAATAACTTAACACAAGTGATCACCATAACAAGACGATGCGTTGCGCGCAAAACCCAGGTCCGTACCTCAAAAGTCAAGGTCACACTTGCAGTTCATATGTCAAAAATAGGTACGCCTTTTCGTGTCCGGACCGTAACGTCACAACCCCTTCAGAGATTTTTAAATTACTTGGCACAAGTGATTACCATAACAAGACGATGTGTCGCGTGCAAAACCCAGGTCCGTACCTCAAAAGTCAAGGTCAAACTTGCAGTTCATAGGTCAAAAACAGGTACGCAATTTCGTGTCCGGAACGTAACGTCACAAACCCTGCAGGGATTTGTAAATAACTTGGCACAAGTGATCACCATGACAAGATGATGTGTCGCGCGCAAAACCCAGGTCTTCAAGGTCAAGGTCACACTTGGAAATCAAAAAGCAAATTGTGTCCGGTCAATAACTCTGGCATTCATGGACGGATTTTCAAATAACTTGGAACAAGTACCCACCACAACAAGACAATGTGTCGCGCATACAATTCAGGTATGTGGCCTCAAGGTCAAGGTCACACTTAGAGGTCAAAGTTCAAATCGTGTCCGGTCAATAACTTTTGCATGCCTGGACGGATTTTCAAATAACTTGGCACAAGTGCTCACCACAACCAAACGACGTGTCGTGCACAAAATCCAAGTCCATGGCTCCAAGGTCAAGGTCATACCTAGAGATCAAAGGACACTTCGGGGGCATTTAGTACTTACAGTGATTTTTCTTGTTCTGTTTACGTTTGGAAACTCCAGAAATGGCATTCGGTTTCACAAACATAATTTAAGGATAAAACGGTAATAGATTAAAAAAAAAAAATTCACATACATTTGTTGTTTCCTGAATGACTTTTTTGTAAAGGTAATCGAGACCCGAACGGGAAAAAGACAGTCCGATCAAAAACAACGACGCCATTGATAATGTACAATTTAATATGTTAAATCTATCACATCATCGCCAAAAATGTTTAGGTATATAGTTCGTTGGTAAATGGGTCAGCATTATCTTCGAATTCTTTTGGTATTTTCATTTGAAATTGATTGCTTTTGCTTTCAATTCCCAATTATCGCATGGCAGACCCAAAAAGAAATGAATTGTTGGCCCTTGATCCATCTTTGGTTTTAGCGGTCAAGAAATAGTCCTAAATGCATATTTAGTTCTTCAAGCTGGATTTCCATGACACGTTCAACATCTTCGAGCCAGTCGCACATTTTTGTCAGGTCATATTGTCATGGTATTGTGCAATCTTTCTTGTTTTACAAAATTTCATTATTTAATGTCCGTCCTCATCTTTGTATCGTCTTCTAACGCTCTTGTGCGTGCACTATGGTAATCTTGACAGGGTAGTGAGAATTCTGGCTGCCATTTTCAACTGTTGCAGTTGTCGCTGGATGCACGTTATGACTGGTTTGTGGTCGATTTTTAAAACAATATGTATAATGTATTGCTAATGTAACTAACGTAGTCTAGATTTAATATGGATTTTCGCCTGGCCATATGTTTTTTTTTGTCTTCATATGGATTTTTGGCCCGCCGTTTCATGCTATATAATATGACTGCAGAGACAATGCCTGTATTACACGAAAAACATGCAGGTTGTGTTACTATATATAGTATTATATACAGGTAATAAAGTATTGTACCAAATACTGCACAGATGTTATTCAAAATAAATTGCACCAAATACATTATACACAGTGTCACAGGAACCACGCGGTACGCTATCTATAGTAGCGGAGGTTGTTACCTTTAGTGTAGGAATTGTTACTTTGAGCCGCGGTTGTTTCCTTTAGCTGAATTGTTACCCTTAGCGTTGTTACAACCCTCACTGTCTCCTGATTAAGTTTAATTTTCCCAATTAGGTAGCCAAAACTTAATAGCCATGCTGTAAGTAAGCATTAAAGGGTTATGACTTACCGGATGAGTTTAACTGGTTGGTAGTAGCATGACCAAGAAGACCAGACTTTTTGAAATTGTAATGTGCTAATAAAGCATCCTCCGGTCGTCTTATTAATATTACAGCTTTCTGGTAATTGGACACGTCAAGTCTATGTGTCTTAACAGCTATCGTTTGACCACGCTCTCTGTTACATTCAAACGGGAATCCGTGTTCACTTAATCTTTTGTCGCAATACACGGCAGACGTACCAATACCTTAAATTGAAGTAGATTTATATTTAAATTAAACATATTTTGTAGTAGTAATTATTCATGTACATGCGTTACTGATGTAACACGCAAAGTTTGGGGACAAACAACAGTATTTTGACTGCGAAAAAAATGAATTGAACAAATCGTACACACTTTAAATAATATAAATTCACAGTTCCCTTAATGCATTCTAAATGTTTACTCCCCAGAATACTGAATTTATAACATTAAGCCATTGAAATACAATTCCCGAGAATCTGAAATCTATAAAACTCCCATACATTTTCATTATAATAAACTGGGTAATGATCGGACGGGTTTGTTTGTTTGTATGGTGTCTTTCGTCGTTTCAACACATGTAAGTTTATACGCATTTTTTTAGAACAGAAAAGCGACTTCAAAATGTGTGTGGGATTGTCTGATGTGGAGTTAATAAATCTTGGTCTCGACATCAATAGGAGATCGGCTCAGGGACAAATTGATAAAATCGATTTTTTCTGTTCTAAGAATTTATTGTATAATGTAAACTTCAATTGAAATCGATTTTCTGTTCTAAGAATTTATTGTATAAAGTATTTATCCCTATGTTTGAAAGCAGGCAGAGCCTAGGTCTGCTCCTGAGGCCGCCATTTCTACCGGTGTTTCTTTCAAAATTTATTCCGATAAAAAGTCTACCGAAAACCTGTCTAACGCGCAAAACGACTTGTAGTTTGCACCAGGCAGCTTAGGAAATCATGACAACATAACAACTTACAAAAGGCACATAACAACTTACGAAATGCACAAGATAATTAACAAATTGCACAAGACAACTTACGAACTGCGAACATGACGGGCGGGGTTTATATTATTATCATAATCTCATTAAAATCAGACCCTTTATCACGCCAGGATACTCTACACAACTAAGGATCTGACAACACTGCATCGGAGGTCACGTCAGATTGACTTTACGATTAGCCAGTATTTCAGCCTACAAAATTGCTCGGTATAGACTGCTTCACTGTGCATGTCCCGTTTCACTCAAACGCCGTCGAGCAGTCTACGGTCGACATTGAAAGTTCGGTATTAAAAGAGACAATGCCCGTAACTGTTAGCCTATAAAGCACAAAATAATTGCGTTGACAATCATAAACACCAACTATTATTTTATATTTACTGAAAAAACAACAAGATTGTTTGACGGAATTCAATAGCGGTACAAAATATGATATACCGTTTCGTGGTGTTGAACCCACACTAAAGTAACACTCGCGGGTAAAATAATAGAACGTCGCAATAGTCAACTTCTCTATCAACTGAGCTAAGCGGACCAGACGTAAGATAGAAAACTTAGTTTCGAAATAATCTCGGTTACTATTCCGAATGTTTTCAAAATACATGACCGCGCGCCGATGATTTTCTTCGTATTCTTGATGTAAAAAAATGTTTAATAACCGATTCGGTAAAAATAAATATTTAAACGTGTTAGTTGGAAATAAATAAAACGTGTAATACTGAGCCAAAAGCAATCCAGTAAGAACAATCAATGGCACAACACATCTTCTCAGTGTGACTTTCATTATAATACTACAACATATGTCTCTTTGCCACTAAACGCTTAATCTGTTTAATATATTGATAATCTTTCAAAAGGCAACAGTAGTATAGTTTATAGGGATATGAGTCCACATTTCCCCCATCTTCACAAAAAGCAAATGATACATTTGCCAACTATGGCTACTGTGCAAATTTAAATCTTGTTTAAGAAAACTGATCAGAACAACTTAAATTCTAATCAGTCTTTAAAGAAATAGCATATTTACTATTAAAGCCGCCAACAACTTTTAAATTGCTCAAGTTAACCTTTTTTGGCAAGACTTTGCTGAAACTCCATAGTATATGCTACTTACCCATCCGGTTTATCAATTCAACACAGACACTATTTTATCTATACTATAAGTTAGATTATTTCATTCCCGACTATTTGTATTTATAAATAACTACAACATTTTGAAATCATTAAGCACAGTGAGAAGGTACCGGACAAGTATTCATCATCACTATACATATCATGTTCTACCACAGAAGATTTTATTTTTCTGCTCGCACATATTTCACATTTTAATTCGAGAATTTTTTCCAATTTTCGTCAAGCTTTATAAGATAATCATCCATTTCCAAATGTTATCTTTTTTGTTTATTAATTGTTGCTGTTTTTGTATATAGAAAATCAGCACGAATTACATCATATTCTACTTAACGTTGCTTATTCACTAATAATATTTTCTATATTTATTTTCTAAATCTTATAGTTATTTGTATACCATTATTTTAGTATTTTGTTCCATCAATAATAGTACATAACATTTATTTCTTTATATCTTAAACGCACTTTCATATCTAATAAATACTTGTTATTGCTTAATATTTTGAAAGTCCGTACACGGCACCAACCTTTTAAAAGCCTCATTGTAACCTCTTCACTTAACCAATGCTTGTTTCTGTTTATAATCACGTCGTATTATGTGTCTACAATTTTAAATACTTCTTGCTTCGCTTTTATCATTTCTAATTCGTAAAAGCTCCCGTCAATCTTTTGATTGTTTAAATCATTTATTTTGTATGTAATATAATGTGTACGTTGATTTTCATCAATAAAAAACAAATTATTCCGTTCACTTTGGTGTAAAAATGAGATATAGGATCCTATAGAAACCACAGCGTCCGAACGCAATGGCATCGTAAATCCGCACTTTACTGCAAACAAGGACTTGATAATACAACGAAAGAGACAAAAAACAACAGAAAGGGTGATATTTATTAATTCGAACTTGTCTTCTATTTAAATTTAGGTAAAGATTTATTTTATTTCATCTTTTCATACATGTTGAAATATATTTCACCTTTACTCCTTTGCTCATTTGCTTTACTTGATGTCATTTTAATAGTACAATATTTTCTTTTATTATACTTATCAACCATTGCCCATTGCCTGCAACATGTCTAAATATTTATTTATATTGTTTGCTCTAAAATATTTCCACATCCTCTTTGTTAGTGTTCGGTTAAACCGTTCAGTTACAACAGGTTTCCCGTAATTAAACGTATAATGCATTTCGATATTATTATCATTAAGAAATTGCTTGAAAGTCTTATTATAAAATTATTTACCTTGATCAACCCAAAGGAATTTACACTGTCTCCCCGTACTTATAATTTCTTGGAAAGCTTTGGTAATTTCCATACCAATTTTATTTGGAACTAACATAACCCAAGCAATATTTACTAAATGCATCAATAGCAGTAAGCATGTATTTAATACCTTTATTA